>JAADXJ010000452.1:0-21539 GCA_023337735.1 Pythium biforme
AGTATGCACATGTTGTGAGGTTGGAGGTCGGCACGTGGAGCACACAAGAACAGTATTGATCATTGTTTTCTTTCGAATCTGAGGAGCTCCTCGGAATAAGTCCTCAAAAGCCGCCAGCGTAAATCAATCACTGGAAGTCCTCAAAAGCCACCAGCGTGAACTCATGCCGGGCGTCGTTGACGCCCCATCAACTTCGAGCAACAAAGGCTACGAGACCGAGACGGGAATATTCTGTCCTTGCATGTGGAGCCGAGTGAATCGTGAAGGGTGTGGGGTTTCCTCTCCACTTGAGTTGTTGACTCATTGCTGACATGAAATCAACGAAGCCTCCAGAACAAAAACAAAACCGTTCCGTAAAACCCCCTCTGCAAGCAGAGTTCGACAAGCGCCTCCCGTGAAGGCGACCTTCGAGAGTTGGGGTCAGTGGATCGACAAGCCCCATGTCACTGCCGTACTTCAACGTCAGAGATCCAACAAAAATGTGGTACACCTCATTTGGGGTGGTACACATATTGTCAGGGTCCAGTGGCGGCCCTGAGTGTGAAGACACCTTCTAACGTTACACATACCGGGGGAAGGCCGCCATGGGGACGGTCGTGTCGATGTGCGGGCTCGGCCCCGCAAGCGACCACAGCGACGCACATCTCGTACGTTCCGCTACGTTAGACAAGCATACCATCGACCGCTGATGAACGACTGGTATCTCACGCTGGGTGTCCTTTTAATTAGGAGTTTTTACGCGACGACAAGACGCTCTCTGCCACCGAACGCTCGCGCGCGCAGTCGGGCGGTACTGATACCTCCGTGGCATCGATCCTTTCGCATGCGGACCGCCTCATTCCGGACGCGTTCCAGCCCGTGGACATCCAGGTGCTCTCCCATGGACGAAGGAGGTCGGGCGTCCACCACCACAGCGGCTCCACGACCCCGGCCAAGTCGAGTGGCCACGGCTCAGCGCCGCCACTGTCGCAGCGCCCTGCGCTCGCCTTAAGCGAGCTCAGCGTGAACGGCGGCGAGGTCGACCGATGAGTTAGGGCGTTTGCATAGGGACAACAACGTACAATAGTCCAGCGACGTGTGTTTCTGGCGCTCCATCTATTTCACCTTTTGTGTCGCGCTACACGCCCCATTTGCAGCTCACTTCATGGCGGCGCGCTTCGCATCCCGGAGCTCCTTGGCTATTCTCCGGCACTCGCGATAGGCCTCGCTCTCCTTCTCGCACTCGTCACCGTCGCGCAGGCCGCCGCTTTCTGCGTTCTTCGCGTCCACACACCTGCCGCACGCACAACGACGCCACTCTATCAGAGCTTCACCCGTTTCTCTGCATGCTAGTAGTAGGCACACAGACTCACTTGATGTAGACCTCCATCTCCTTCTCGCACGGGTTCGCACCCGTGGGTTGTGCATCGCCGCTCGCGACCTTGGATGTTTCGGCCCCCATGACGCTGGATTGCACCTGCTGCGCCAGAAAAATGATCAGCCACCACCAAGGCCGACGAATGGTACCGGTACACAGCTCCCTAACCAGGTTACACTCGCACAACGTATACAGACGTAACGTGTATACTATGTAACCGTATCTTTATTGAGAACTAAGTATACCTGTCTCTTTATTGAGCAGTGCGAGAATGGAGACAGAGATTGCCGTCATCACCAACCCGGCGGTGCTCCTTGCGGACGACGGGCTCGCGGAGCACATCAACCGTCTCGGCGAGCTGTCCGCCGTTGTAAGATCTATCGACCATTGGCTTCCCTGTTTCGTGGCGTGGTCTCATCTGGAAGTTTGTCGGTTCAGTAGGCGCAACAGCTCCGGACGCCGATCACATCCACAGAACTCTTTACAAAGCATGCAAGCGCACAGCACCAGCAGCTGCTGGTCGCAACTGTCGGAGGTCAAGCGGTTGGATATCTGAAGACCGGCATCAGGCACTTGTTCTACGTCGTACGTGAACGCTGTTGGGTGTCTCACGTCGAGCATGTGGACTCGATCTTAGTAGCTCTTTGCTTTTTCGTTTGTAGAATCGTAAAGGTACTTACACAGAGCTGGATCCGCTCTGCGTGCTCGACTTCTACGTCCTTGACGACTTCCAGCGGCATGGGATCGGCTTATTCCTCTTCACGCATTTACTAACGGTACGTCGAAGTATTTGAATCTTCACACCGGTCCGGGCTCACGGCCAATGTATTCACCGTAGCTCCATCACCTCACGCCGGCGCAACTCGCGTACGATCGCCCGTCGCCAAAGCTGTTCGCATTCCTCAGGAAGCACGTCCAGCTCACTGAGTTTGCCGCGCAACCCAACAACTTTGTGATTTTTGACGAATACTTCGCGACGAAAAACGCATGATGAAGAGGGAAGTTCACAGGACCATTTCCAAAGATAACGAAATCCACTTGCAAGTGTCCACAAACTGACTACCCCATTTACATCTCTCTAGGGTAGCCGACAGCGATCATCCCAATGTCCAGCATCCTAAGAATAATAATAAAAAAAGCATCTTTGCATTCCGTCGCTGGAGCGTCGAGCAGGTTAGCAGTTCCACATTCGCTTTGTGTCAGCAGTTCATCGCCAATCTAGCACTGGAGATTAAATCTCCAGTGTTGGATTATCAAATTTTGATATCCACTGGGATGGTGACTATGGTGTAACATTCGTGCAACCTCGTCAGGTCTATTCTGAGATATGGATACACCGCTTGGACGCAGACTGTAGCCATGTTCCATTTTTCCTTTCCGCCCCAGCCAACTGCGACGTCCAGGATACCATAGGCGTGCTATAGCGTATACCACAATCGTAGCAGAATCCGCTCATCTCCCGTTCCTCCCAACATGTGTGTACAGTATTTTTGTAGATCCGCTTGAGCTTTGGCCAGTGTGCAGCAAACATCTAACGCGCGGTGTCCCTCGCATCTCCGGCCGACGTTCGAAAAAAAATCCTGGGAAAACACAAATCTGGTGTTTCTCGTTGCCCCGCGCAGAGGTAAATAGATACAAAGATCAAAAACTGCTAACCGACTCTCTGCGTACAGTACAATATACCGGCGGTTGCTCAGTTCTTCTTGGATTTGACTGTTGAACGCTGAGATGGCAACGCGACGAAGATTGGATATAGTCCGATTTTAGTAAGGCCAAACAGCCCGAGGGTAGTGGTCGTCGTGTCGAGACGGCATTTCATGTTCTCTGCTGGGGCACACGATGACGCCCACCCACCAGCCGGTTCTGGCGTACCCTCTTTGGGGTGCTCGGGCTATCGCCAAAAGCGCGACACACGGCTTCGCCTCCATCCGTGAGTTTGTGGCGGACAGGCACCAGCAGATCCCCTCCTCGATCCAGAGAACACGAGTTGCAACGTGTAGAGAAAAGACCACGCGAACATGGCGGTGTATGTAGATCTTGCACGCTCTCTCTAGAACAGCACGATAGGCGGGACAAAAAACTACGTGTGTTCGACAGGCGCAGCGCTTCCGGTCGAGGGACGCTGGTGGCGGACCCCTGCGCTGCGGTGCGCAGTTGCGTCAGCAACCATGGAACTTCTTTGACGCTGTGTCCGCCACAAGTGTTGGTCAGCAAGAACGAAAGTGAGGAGATGGAACGCCCAGGAGGTGTCGTGACACGGATTCGTGTTCAGCGAGTGACGAGACGTCACCCGCTTTCGATGGGAGCAACGAACGCTGGAACAAAAGAAATCGAACAAGGCGAGAAGGGCAGCAAGAGGGCGTATTTTTTGTGCCCCTTCATTCCTGGAGAAGGAAAGCCCAGAGACCAACGCCGTGGGCCATGGAACAGAGCTTGTAGAATCATTCCTCAATTTGCTCTGTGGTGCAACTGCTCCCCCCATCCCTCCTTTTCCTCCCACTTCGAGCCATGACGTCGACCACCATGATGAAGACCGACAAGGCCTTCGACGACTTTCTCAAGGGCATCTCCTTCGCGGACTTTGACGTCGCGTACACCGACAACACTGTTTGTGCGGAGGACACGGGCCTCTGCGACAACGACTTGGTCGCGGACGATACCGCGCGCGTCGTGTTTGCTGGCCCGATCAAAGTGGTCGAGCCGGTCGCATCCCCAACGTCTGTGGATCCGCCCATCCATCTGCCCATGCGCAAAGTGACAACCAAGCCCAGCGGACGAGCGAGCGCCACCGCGCAGCGCCGTCGCGACCGACGCCGGAACCAAGTCCAGCGCGAGCGCGAGAACGAGAAGCGCAAGATCAAGCAGGTACGCATGTCACGCCGCACTGATCTTTTTATATGCCGTCATTTCGCCAACACTCGTTGTCATGCAATAGATGGACTTTGTGCAGATGCGCCGCGATTGCTTTGAAGGCGAACACAAGTTGCGCGGATCCATATGTGCGATTATCACCGACATCACGCGTACCCAAGGCGTCAGCGTCGAGGAGGCCATTGCGCCGCTGCCGCAGGAGGTGCGTGCTGTGCTTGCGCGCTCCAAGGCCGCGATGCAGCGCTACCGGACCTTCACCGGCCAGAAGCACATTTGCGAGCAGCTCAACCGCTTCCCCTCATGGTCCGAGGATTACTAGCGTGGCTGCATCGTGGTTTGTGGCTGCGTGTTTGTTTTTCTGTTTTTTTGGACTGAAGTTGAAAGTGCTTGTTGTGTTACCCCCCGAGTTGTAAGAAACTAAGCTGCGTTTCGGAACACATAAGCCTCTGCTCGGACACTCGCAAATGCATTTTCGTTGCCTCTTGCATCTCGTGTCTGTTTTTTTGTTCTGTGCTGGGACAATCTTCAACGTTTGGGGCTGGTTCTGGCTGACCCTTCCATTCGCTGAACTGACCACGTGACGTTTTCCCTCTCGAAAGTTGAAGTTCTCGATGGTTATTCAGAACCGTTTCTCATAACAATGTGATCATTTATGAGATAATGGTTTTGTATGCAAACATACTTGCAATATATAACTCTTGCTCTCCTTGATTTGGTGGTTGCTTGAATCTTGATGGCTTTTCCTTCAAACGAAAGAGAAAAAAAAAGGTTCCATGAGGGAGGGTACGTGCGTCGCCGCTTCCCATTTCGTTCTCCTCGCTTTCCCTGACCTCTTCGCCACCTGCATGAGCAGCTCCAAGAAAGCAAGCCCAACTTTTCTTTTTCTTCCATTCTCGCCCTCCAAGTCCGCACGACGAACAGCGTGCAGTGCCGACCAGCCGGGTCTTATCGGTCACTACAGCCGCTTCAACAAGGCCACCCAGCGGTTAGCTCGCCATTACGTACCAACCGCCTCATATATCCATGCCCGCAACGGCCACAGCGACGCCGCGCGCGCAGAAGCCGCTCAGTGAGCGCGTGCGGGTCAAGCTGCTGCGGCTCGCGCGGTCCAGTAGCGAAGGCTTCGCGCGCGCGATGATGGCAGCGGCCACGGCGCTGGACGACGCGTCCAGCGACGGTGCGGACACCTCGGGCATCGAGTTTGTCGACTCGCTCAACGGTATCGACGTCTATGAGGACACGGCGCTTCCGCGCTCCAGCACCGCCGAAAGTGACGCGGCAGGGATGACGGCGGCGACGCGCCTGCGGTCGTTTTGCCACATTGAAGGCGACATCGTCGACGTCGTACACCGCTTGACCGCGAGCGTCGCGTCGCCGCATGGCTTCTTATCGGGCATTGTCGAGACGCAGGAGCTGTGCAGTGTGCTGGGCGATGGCGCGCCCACCCATGTGACGCAGGAGAAGGAGTTCCCGGAGCGCGCCGGCATCAACTGGTTTGTGCTCACGCGCGAGTCGGGGACGCGTGACTCGGCCAGCAGCTTCAGCCAGAGCAGTGTGTCGACGGTGAGCAGCAACACGAGGGATCGCACCTCGTCGAGCGCGTGCAGTTCTGGAAGCCGTGAGTCGTCCGGCGAAGAGGCGAGAGTCGAGTTTATTGTACTCTCGTACCAGGGCATTTTCAAGCACCGCGGACGTCGCGGGTGGGTGCAGTGGTGCCAGTCGGTCGAACTGTCCAGTTTCCCATTGAAGCCAAATGATCCGACGCGCGGCGTGATGTTTTCCAGCGGCATCGTGGCCGTCGAGTCGGTCACGCGGCCCGGTCAAGTGAGCATGAGCTACGCCATGGGGCTGGACCTGAGCTGCCACGACGAGCGCGAGCGCCGGTGCCTGGAACACGCCGTGTGGAAGCGCGTGATGAAGCTGGCCGCGCTCAAGAAGATGATGCAACGCGAGTCATTATCCAGGACGTTGTCGATCACATCAGCAGATACAGTGGAGCGATCGAGCCAGTCGAGCCAAGAGGTCTCGCCGACGACCAAGACCCACAATACCGCCAAGCAGCCCGAGTGTGAGCCCCCGATGAAGATCCAGGAGCTACGAACAGAGCGCATTGCCAAGCCACTACCAGCAGCACCGCCACCGGTGCCATCGAAACCCATTGATAAGCGTCGCCAGCGCGCGCAGACGATGCAGCCGACGCTGTCGTCGTCTCCGTTTCGGGACCCCGACTCGCTGGAGTTTCGACTCTCACTGTACAACGATCCCGGAGACCTGCCGGATTTCTCACCAGAGAGTCCAACCGCACTGCAAAGAGCCACACGCGAAACGGTTGGCAGTGTGCGCTTCGGATCTTCCTCTTCCGTCACCAAGCCGAGCAAAGGAGGCCGACCGAAGAGTAGATCGGTGGGGACCGGGTGGGCTTTGTAAGGCCCATGCAACCGTTCCCTTTTGTTGTTCCCTTTTTTTGTGGAGTTCTGCAACCCGTCCGTATTCTATTCAATGAGCCAACCGCGTTACCTTGGCCATTCCAGATCTCTCCATTTTCTTGAGCGTCTCCATCTTTCGTGGGTGCAGCAAATGAACGCCCACGTGGACGCCTTCCATCCACAAGTACCTCGTCGTACGGTCCAGTGTATACAGCACTCGCCTCAGCACAGAGAGAGACATGTGGCGTGACGGCACCAACATGGCGGGTCCACATATCGCCATCATAACCACCATCTCTCTATGCTCAACGCTTTCCAGCACAATCAATCCCCATCTTGGACTGTAGGCGGCGACGCAGGGAGACAGGAAGCACGTAGGGTGACTTAGTCGTGACACCACTTAGTCATTGAACCGTAGGTGCTGATCCGGCGACTGACTCCCTCGGCATCACGTCCCTTGGTGGTAGCACTGCGACAAAACCCGGCCACTTCAACAGGCGAGTCATCGCGGTGAGTTGGCTCGGTTTCAGTGAAGGGGGGTTCAACTGATTTCCATTGTGTGTTGACTTCTCTTTCTGCGACTCGAACACGCGACGGGGTACTGTACTCCTACAGTCTCTTACACGTGTCACGCAGCGTTTGGGGAAGGCACACACCCCCCACTTCTCGTCGGAACGATACGGCGGCGCAATAGTGTGAGCTTCTTTCCACCTGGGCATCCCGAGCAGTATAGGTTTCCACGCGTGAGTGTGAACGCGCACAGTGCTCTCGCGACTCGGCAATCAAAAAGACGTGGTGGTAGTTCTCGCTATGGCGGCAACCGTGGTGGTAGTAATAGTAGCGGCCTTGGAATATTGAAAGCGGCACTGTACTTGCCGGCCACGGGGAGGAGGAACGACCACACCCGAAAGCGCACGTCGTATCGCTTTTGTTGAAGGAAGGCGACACGTGAACCATGTGGGGGCACGCCACGTGCGCGTTTCGATGATCCTTGAAGGCCAGCTGGATTTGACGCTCCACGTTAATGAACCCATGGGTTCAGACCCTCCGGACCACAGACGTCCCGAGAAAGGAGAGCAGATACCCCTTCTGCCGTCCAGAAGAGACGCTCGACGGTGGTCTGTAGCCCACCCGCCAGTTCTCACGAGCGCCGTCTCAAGCAGACTCGTTCACTTTTGCTTCTTCGTCCGATCTAGCGATCGTCGGCCTCTAACAACACCAGAATGCCCAAGGCCGCGCCTTTGTCGCCCGAGTATTTCGCGCCGCCGGTGCTGAGCGACCGTGAAACGCAGTGGCTCATCAAGCACGCGCGCGAGTCGGCCCGCGTCTTGGTCGAGAGCGTGCGTGGCGGTAGCCACGGCGCCGTGCGCTGGCACGAGGCCGGCAGCTACAAGCGCGTCCAGATGTACAAAGGCGAGCCTGTGCGCCCCGCGCGACGCGCCCGGGGGAGCGACGACAGCCGTGTCCACATGCTCTGTGGTCGCACGATCGTCGACGCAACGCTGGAACAGGTCGCGGCGTTCTTCGACGTGTCCAGCACGCCCAAGATGAAGGCCTTCGTGGCGACGCAAGACGATATCCAGGACGGCGTCGTGCTGTACACGCTCGTGGCGCCCGGACCGGAGAACGAGTATCTCCATCAGATCACAGTCAAGTGGATGGCCGTGCGCATGCCCTCTGGGATCGTCAAAGCCCGCGATTTCTTGACCCTCGAGTGCCAGGACTCGTTCACCGATCCGTCCGGAAAGCGTGGCTGGGTGAGATCTTACCACTCGATCAAGATGCCGTGCGTGCCGGATCTCCAGCAGACGCTGGGCTTTGTGCGAGGCAGTATGTACCACTCGGGCTACGTGTTCGTCGAGTCCGACACACCCGGCGTGCTCACGTGTCTCTCGAGCCTCCAGGTGGACTTGAAAGGCAACCTCGTGCTGCCCAAGGCGCTGTACGACGCCGGCGTCAAGCGCCGCATCAGCGCGCTCGCGCACCTTCAACACAAGCTCCACGCCAGGCTCAGAGAACAGCCCCAGCTCTTTCGGGGGGACCTGGATTGCCTGGCCGTTAACAACGAGCGAGCGTGGTGCCAGCTCTGTGCCATGGGCTTCAGCGTGTTCACGCGCAAGCACCTCTGCCGCGCGTGCGGCGCCGTCGTGTGCCACGCGTGCACCGAGAGCCTCAGCATCGTGCTCTCGGCGAATGAGCACGTGGCACCCACCAAAGTGCGCGTGTGCGTGCTTTGTGCGTCCAAGCGCGCCAAGCGTGGCACCACCGAGTCCACGGATGCTGGCATCAAGCGCCAGCGTGCCACGCAGCTCTCGATCCGTGAAGGACCGTTTCACACGGACCCAGGTGCGTACCTCCAGCGACCGATCGGGAACCATCGAGGACGCTCCCACACCAGGCTCTCACGCCGACAAGAGCCCCGACAGCTACAGCAGCAGCGGTCACTAATCGAATACGAGAAGCCGTTGTGCGGCGAGGAGTCGTTCGTCTCTACTGGCCAAGCGTCGCGTCTGTTCCACGACAGGGCATCGCCCACTCCACTACTCGAGCAAGACGTCAGTATCAAGTTCCGCCGCGACGACAGTCTCACACTCGCACCGAGAGACGAGCCAAGCGGCTTGGGGTCGTCGAGCCGCGGTGAGCACGGGAGCATTAGCTTCTGCGACTCGCTTGACGGCTTCCACGCGACCATGAAGTCCCTTGTTCCTTGTCCGCCTCAAGAGGACCCGGCAGTTTCAGCGGTAGAACTGTATCGCGGGATCCTCGCGCTCCAGCGCGCGCAACGCACGGCGCTGTCGGTCTCTACTCGACAGCGGCTCGCCGAGGAGCTCAGCGTGCTGTACACGAAGCTCGACGCGGCCATGGAGCTCTACGAATTGGAACACTAACTCTCTTGGGGGTTCGTTGCATTTTTGCCTAAATTATATGCGTGAAAATTAGACGTGTTCTGTCGTTCGAACACTCGAGATCCATAAAGCCTCTCTTTCTAGAACGCGACCTCGTTCTCGTTCGTGATCTCGTGGAGCTGCTTGTAGAGCGCCTTGAGGTCGCGCGCGACGGCGTCCTTCTGGGCCAACGAGGCGCCTGCGTCCGTCTCGAGCGCATGCTGTTGCTTCGTGTGCTCGAGGATCTTCTGGTACAGCTGCACGACCGAGAGCTGACTGGCGTTGGCCACCTTCGTCTCCGGTTCCGGCTCGGCCACACTGCGGCGCGTCGAGGCGTCGTCAAAGCTCACCCTCGAGTCCAGCACGCTGCTCGACGCGGCCGAGTAACCGTAGCTGTCCCGCAACGGCGACTCGCTCGCGATCTCGAGCGACTTGAACTCGTTGAGCATCGCGCGCGTCGCCGGCGACGTCGTGGACCAGTCCTCGAGCCCGTCGGCCCCGCCCTGCTCGCCGTCTTCGTCGTCGTCGTCGTCATCGTCCTGGTCAAAGATGTAGCGCTGCTCCGAGCTGAACGAGAGCGCCTGCGCGCGCGCCTGGAGCTGCTCCTGGATCTCCTGCTGCTGCTGCATGAGCCGCGTGGCGTTGGCCGCGAGCGCGATCGCGGCTTCCTGATCCGGCGACGGCGACCGCGAGACAGCGGCCGGTTCCTTCGGTGGAGAGGACGTCGCCGTGGCCTCATCGATGGCGGGGGGAGACGAAGGGGTAGTCTTGACCAGCTCTTCTTCGTGGACGATCTGCTCCTGCAGCGGGCGCGTCTCCGTTGCGACCAGCGAGAGTCGCTGGTCGGGTTGGTACTGCTGAGGAGGAGGAGGCTGTTGGTAGTACCCTTCGGCGTCGAGGTCCGAGCCATAGCCGTTGCTGTGCATGGACGAGCGCAAGTGGGCGACGTCCTCGGCGTACGACGATCCGGACGGGCGAGGGTGGTAGTCATGCGGTCCCGAGTGCAGCGAGAGCACCGAGTGCCGTGACGGCGCGCGCTCGTACCCGCTATCACGGTAGTACTGTTGTTGTTGGGGAGGATGCGGAGGGTACCCGGCCGGAGGGTAGACCGGGCCCTGGTGGTACGCTTGCGGACGGTGCAGGTACTGCTGGTACTGCTGGTGCGGCTGAGGCTGCGCAGGAGCCGGCGGCCCGACGGGGCGGTCGTTGTCGTACGCGTCCGGCGACACCGGGCCGGGACGGCCCATCTGCCGCGTATGGCGCTCGAGCGCGTGGGCCGTGAGCGAGTCCGAGGACGACGACGCCGTCTCCTCGGACGCGTGGCGGAACGGCTTGCCACCCACCGGTGCACTGCGCGGGATCGTCTCGGACGAATATTGCCGCATGGGCATCGCAGGACCCTGGTGACCGTGTGGCGGCGGCGGCGGCGGCGTGTAGTACCCATATTCATCTCGGTACGCGTGGGGATGGTGGACCAGCTCGCTGTGCGGGCGAGGCGCGTACTCGCGCGGCGCGTAGTCCTCGCGGTAGCTGTCTCGGTAGTCGCCGCCCGTAGGGTACCCGGGCGCGGATCCACGCGGATGCTCGTACCACGGGCGGTCATACTCGGACTGATGGACAAAGCCAATGGGCCGGTACGGCTCTGGATCGTACGACGACGGGGGCATGGGCCCACGTCGTGCCGGATGGTGGCTCGGCGGCGGCGGATGTGGCATCTGCGAGCGGCTATATCGCGCCTGGTTGGCCTGTGACTGCGACGCGAGCTGCGGGCCGGGCGGCATTGGTGGCTGTTGCATCGGCAACGGCGGAGGCATGGCGGGCCCGGCCCCGTACAACGCCGATGCGTCCATCGGAGCGTCCTCCAAGATCGTCGACTTGAGCTGCAGCGGCACTTGGTACTGCGCGTGGTGGTGGTCGTGGTACTCGTACTCGGGCGCGTGGTGATCCGACTCGTGGCTTGCGCTCGAAAGCAGCGAGATCTCGTCCAGGATGTGGTGGCCGTTGGCCATCGTGCCATTCGGATCTCCGGCGCACGCGCAGGTCGCGCACACGCGCACTTTCTTGACGCCGGATTTCGGGAGACTCACTTCCCAGGTCTGCGTGCACTGGCCGCAGACCACTTCGCCGCACTTGCGGCACCGGGACTTGCGCGTGATCATGCCGAACCGCGCGGCGCACACGTGGCACCGCGAGCGCTGGGACTTGGGGACGAGCTCGAGGTCGCTGAGGAACGTGTGTTTGCCCAAACGGCGCTGTTGGAGCGCGCGGCCGAGCCCAGCGACCGAGGCGATGCGGCGGCGCATGGCCAGGTAATAGACCGCCGACGGCAGCTTGAGGTTGCCTTTCAAGTTGACCTGGCACGTGTGGATGCAGTCGAGCCAGCCAGCGCGCTCCGACTCGACAAACACGTACCCAGTGTGGTAGAAGCTGCCGCGCACAAAGCCCAACTCGCCCTGCATGTCCGGACAGCACGGCAACTTGACCGAGTGGTACGACCGAACCCAGCCGCGGCGTCCAGTGGTGTCCGTAAACACGTCCTGGCATTCCAGCGTGAGGAAATCGCGGTTCTTGATGAGCTTGGACGGCACGTGCGCGGCCGACCACTTGACCGTGACCTGGTGGAGAAACTGGGTCTCCGGACCGGGCGCCACGAGCGTATAGAGCACGACACCGTCCATCAGCTCGTGCTGGTGCGGCACGTAGGCCTTGAACTTGGGCGTCGTCGAGACGTCCATGAACGCCGCGACTTCTTCGATCGTGGCCTGGACGGTCGTGGCACCACAGACGTACTGGATCTGCTCGGTCGCGCCGCTCGGGTTCCGGCCTTCGCCTTTGTACATCTGGACGCCCTTGTGGGAGCCGGCCTCGATCCAGCGCACGGGCCCATGGCTGCTGCGCGCGCTCTCGACGAGCGCCTTGGCCGAGTCCTGCGCCTTCTGGATCAAGTATTGCTTCTCGCGCTTGGAGAGCTCGGGGCAGTGAAAATACTCCTGCGGGAGGTTGATGGCCTTGGGCATCTCTCTCTCTTTCTTCTTTTTCTTTCCCTGGATGCGGTCACTGGACCGGACGTCCAGAGAGAGGTAGGATCGGTCGCTTCAGGATGGCGGTGGCGACGCGGCGGGTAGGAAGTCCGTCTGGGAAAACGGTGGAAGTACGCGTCGTCCGGTCCGGAGAGGACAGCGTTTGGTGGAATGAAATGAAGCGAAACTATGCGGGAGCACTCTCGGTCTCTGGACGAGGAAATCCAGCGCGGCGCGACGCAGGTCTGTCCGACGATCGGTCAGGTCGTCCAGTCGCCGAGTCGCAAGTGGCAACTGGCAGTCAGTCGCGGGCAACCTTGGCAGCCGGGACGGACAGTCCCAGTGGACTCGGGCGTCAATGGGAAAATCTGACCGCAATCGCCAGGGGAGATGGATTTTCGTGTGATTGCCAACGGTCACGAGTGATCTGATTGTCTGAAATGAAGTGTTCTGGATCGAATTCACGCACCTGATTGGCTGAAATGCCGTTTTCTGCATCAATCTCACCCACCAGCGTGAGTCACATGGTGTGGAGAGGCACTTTTTTGCGGTGGCAGAGAGCGACGGCAGGCACGACGGATGGTCAACGCGCGGCCGGTACATCAATTCGCCGTGGACAGCAGCAATATGGATCGGTGGAGGATTTATCAAGACAGTGCTTTACGTCTCAGACTTCATGTGAATTTAGACTCTGGATGCGTGTTACTGGATGTTCTCATGGACCGATGGGTGCTTCCGGGTTGTGGGCTTTCTTCTGTGGTTTGTATCTCGTCCGGCGTTCTTTGGGTTTGCGTGAGATTTGGTGGTCTATCTTGGTGGTCGGGTTGCAGCGCTCTAGGTTCCAATCGAGAAGAAATCTTGAACAGCTCCTCGATGTACTCTTCAGTATACTGAACTCAAGTGAAAACGAGGCCAGGCGTGTTTTCAATCTCGAATCCAACCAAGACGCAGATTGGTCCATCTGGATATCACAGTCGGATATGTCTCCTTTCCTACCGCTACGTTACGGATCAGTGCATTGCGGCAAGGCAACATGGACGTCGAATGACTGGCGACGCCCAACGCGCGAGGAGCTCCCCCACCGAACCGACATGGTCAGCGGGCTGCGCTGGCGCTGTCTGCCAGTGGCAGCGTGGCAGCGTGATCTGTGTACCGTAGAGGCGCAGGGATTCGCTCTCTCTGTCACTGGCGTGTTCTCGCCACGTCAGGAGTGCCTGTCCTCAGCGCAGAATGAGAGCGCACAAATTCCAGCGTCACGGCCAGTCCGTCCGAACGTCTCTCACAAATACCTCATCTGGCCTCGGGATGATCCAGCGAAGTTGTTCCAGTCGGCGACCCTCCGGAACCGATCCAGTGTAACCTCGACCGATCCAGAAGACACGAAGTCAAGATGCGTAACCTCCGGACGCCACTTCGTAGCCCGAGAGCAGTCTCCTGTACATGGCAATGAGCGCCTACGCATACGACGAAGCGCAGTATGCCGCCGAGTACTACGCACTGGACGCCGACGTGGGCGCCGCGTGCCTGGAGCTCGCGCCGCAGCTTGGCGGTGCTGGCGTCGCGCTCGGCGATCTGGATGAGCTCTGCGCGGCGCTGCGGCATCCAGTCCGCGACGACCGCGAGCGCGCGCAGCTCATGGTGCGTCTGGATCCGGAGAACGCGATGCGCATCGATCGCGCAGCCGTGACGACGTGGCTGCTGGAGGAGCTCTTCGCCGCGTCTCAACGGCTCCTCGCCGACCAGCAGGCGTCCGCGATGGCGCCGCGTGTACCCGCGACGCCGACGTGGGAAGAGATCGTCGAGCCCCCGTCATCCGGAGAAGGGGGGGGCTCACCTAGTGTCTACTACTACAACACACTCACGGGCGAGACGGACTGGGCGCTCGCGCATCCGTTCGCGACGTGTCTCTACAAGCACTTGCTGGAAGTGACCGAAATCCGCGCGCTTAAGGCCGCTCCCGACACTGACGGCTTTCTGGATATCAAGGAAGACGGAGAGATGGTCGACGATCTCCAGCGTATGTTTGCCAAGTTTGATGACGATCGTGACGGCCGGTTGGACGCGAACGAGTTCCGCGATCTGTGCGTCGCACTCGCGTTCCCACTCGGACTCTCGGATGGTGAGACTGCGTTAACGGCGACCATGCGCGCTGTAGATCTGCGTGGCGACCATGATATCACTGCTGGTGTGACGTGGGGGGCGCTGCTGGACTTCTGGACGGTGCACGTGCCCTGGCAGCGACGCACGCGGCTCGCGACGGCCCCTTACGACCAATGGGAACGGCTGGAGCGGCTCGACAAGCGCGCGCAACCGCCGTGGTTTCGCCACGTGACAACGCTACGCGAGCGCTGGAGCCCGCCGTCCGCCGACCAGGCGGTCGTGGATTTGCTCATGAAGCTGTTCCCAAGCACGAAGCTCGAGTGGCGACAGCGCGTCAACATGTTGTGGGAACTGCAGCTACAGCCCTCCGGACAACATGACGCCGAGCTGCCAGCGCGGTGGACGCTGCGCGAGTGCCGCGCGCTGCTGGACCAGCTCGGCTGGGACCACTTCACGCGGCGCGAGCACGTTGAATCATGTGTGAGGAATCTGCAGAAGCAGTACGGAAGCGGAGAAGCAGGGTCAGCGGTGGTGCTGTCCTTAGAGACGTTGGCGGCGTGGATGCTGGACTGCGTGGCGCGCGTCGAGATGGACGGGTGGGAAGAGTGCGTGGACGAAAGCTCCGGGCAGCGCTACTACTACCACGAAGTGCTCGGGCTCACGCAGTGGGACCCACCGCAGCTCGAGGACCGCATGGCCAAGATGATGGCGCGCTTTAGTAGTGGCAGTGGTGGGAGGGACGACCAGATCCAGCGCATTTTCCGCCACTACGACGAGGACGAGAGCGGCAGCATCAGCTTCCGCGAGTTCAAGCGGCTCTACGTGGCGCTGTTGGGCCGCAAAGAGGCAGTCTCGAGCGAGAGCGAGACCGACGACGCGCAGATCCAGCAAGTGTTTAGTGTGTTGGACACGAGCGGCGACGATGAGGTCAGCGTCGACGAGTTTATGGTCTGGTGGAAGACCAAGATGAGCATCGAGGACGAAGAAACCGAGCAACAACGTCAGGCACGCGTGCTCGGTGAACGCCGGCGCATCGTCATCGAGTTTCTCAAGCACCACGACGCGCTGATCGTGCGGCCGATCGACGGAGCGATCACAGCAACAGCTGCAGCAGCAGCAGAAGAAGCAGGAGACGAGGACATGCGTCGCGTGGTATACTTGTTCGAGTCCAACGTCCTCGCTCGCCTTGTCGCCGTGTTGGGTAAGTACCCACTCAAAGGTATCGCCTACCGGGACGCGTTGACGCAGCTCGTCCACGCGACGCGGGTCGTTGACCAGGAGATTCTACTGGAGGATTTCCTCGCGTGGTACGTGGCCTTCGACGCCAACGAGAAAGAGAAAGAAGAGCTCGCAGCTCAGAAGGCGCGCGCGCTGGCACTGTTGGAGGCGAAAAAGGCCGAGGTTACGGAGAAGGCGCGCAAGCTCAAGATGATTCGCAAGGGGCAGCTGATCACCAAGGCGATCGCCAGCGCCGACGCGACCAAAGGCGGCAGCGCGCCCGAGCCGGCCGAGTTGGTCTGGAAACGCCACGTTGAGACGCTGTTTCGCAAGTTTGACAAGGACAACTCGGGGTTTCTGGACGCGGCCGAGCTCAAGGAGCTCACCAACGCGCTGGGCCACGCGCTGAGCGACGCGCAGGTCAAGCAGATGATGGCGATCATGGACTCGAGCGGCGACGAGCGCATCAGCGTCGACGAATTTGTGACGTTCTGGACGGCCTTCCAACGACGCAAGCGCGCAAACGAGAGTAGCAGCCCGACCAAAACGAAAGCACGCGACAAGCAGACCAACGGAGAGGAGCAAGCGCACCGCCGTGAAGCCATTTCCATGGTTGACGCGTCGGCCAATCTGGCCGTGAGTATGGAGCTCGCCAAGGAACGCGCGCTCAAGCTGTCGGTGAACGATGTCAAGGACGCGCTGGGCGACTGGAAGGAGTCTCTTTTGGACCGCTCACGGAAGAAGAAGCTCGCGAAGGAGCTGGCCGAGCAGCAACGCGCGCGGCTCGAGGCACTCAAGAAGGAGTGGGCCAGTTTCGTGCCCACGAAGAAAAGCCGCTACGCGCATTTGGACGTGACGTGGATCGAGCCAGAGGTCGTGCGCTGCGTGGTCGACATGATCGAGACCGTGCGGACACGCGCCAGGCCGCTACCCCGCGAGGACGCCGCGCAACGCATCCAGCGCGTCATGCGAGGCGGGGTCACGCGCATGCGGCTCTTTGCGATGGTGCTCGCGCGGTTTCCCGCGTACGTGGATTTGGAGACGGGCTTTTTCTACTATGTCGACACCCACGACCACGGCCGCGTGTGGCTCCACCGCCCGCTGTTTCACACGATCACGTCCCCCATAGCGCCCTGGGATCTCGCAGACTGTCAAACCAAGGTCGAGAGGCTACGGTTCCGCCACCGCCAGCTCGAGATGCAGGCCAAACAGAGGTTCCACCACAAGTTTATACGAGCCGCTGACAGCGACCGTACCACTGGTGCGCTGTTCGTGCCCGCGAGTTTTGTGGTGTTCACCGTGCTCGAAAGCGTGCGGCTGCGCGTGCTGGGTAATATCTGGCACGCGTTGCGCGACAAATCGTTCGTGCTCGCCGAGCTCGTGGCGCGACACCACTGGCGTCAACTCACGCAGCGCAGCAACAGCGACGCGTCGGCGCCGCTACCTCTGCACCACGTCGTCAAGCACCACCGCGAGACACCGTTCCGACTGATCCAGGCGATCTACGAAGGCCACCCCGACGCCGTGCGCGAGCGAGACGCCTACGGTCGCACACCGCTGCACCTGGCGCTGCACGAACGCGCCGGGTTCCGCGTCGTCGAGCTACTGTTGTCGCGACAAAGCCGGCTCGTAGAGCCGCCGACGCGGTCGGTGGCCAAGCCCCTGAGCGTCTGGGAGATGCAGAGCCTCTTGGGCGAGACGCCGCTCCACGTCGCGCTACGGTACGGCGTGTCGTTGGAGCTTCTGCGCTGGATTTGCCGCCACAAGAGTCTCCTGCGCCTTCCGGATCATGCTCCCATCCAAATCCGTAACAAGCACGGCCACGCGGTCTTCCATTTCGTCATGTCGACGCTGTTTGATACCGCTACAGCGTCGTACTGGCGCTCGGTCGTCCTTGTGCTGCTGCAAACGTGGCCACGGCGTGTGCTCTGCAGCGACGCAAGCGCCGCGGGCGATTTGCCGCTGCACCTCGCGATCGAGCGGTGCGTCAATATCCTCAATCAGCGCGCGATGCCAGCAGCGACGAAGATGACCCCACCGGAAGACGACAAAGACAGTTGGCTCTGGCTGATCCGGCTGCTGGTTGCCGCATATCCGGACGCCCTGCTCGTGAAGCGGAAGCACGACGCGCTGCTGGCGATCCACTTGCTGGTCCGCGCGCGCGTCGTGCCCGAGTCGCTCGTGCTGGAGACGCTCCAGGCGACGATCTTGATGTGGCGCTCTCAGCTCCCTGACCAAGCGATCCAGAGTGATGAAGAACAAGACGGCCTCGTCGATCTGTTGACGCTGCGCGAGACCAAGACGACGTTTCTCCACTATGCGTTACTCCACCGGAGCTCCTGCGAGTCGCTTTTGTTGACGCTTCTGGAACAAGTGCCCAGCGCGTGCCACGTCCAGATGCAGCCGCAGCACGAGCTCCCGCTCCACCTCGCGGCCCGCCATGGCGCGCCCGTGGCTGTGGTCACCAGACTATGCGAAATCTACGGCGCCGGGTGCCTGGAACGCAATCGGAAGCAGGAACTGCCGCTGCATCTCGCTGTCCAGAGCTCCATGGCGTGCGAAGATACGATCCGCGTGCTGCTCCACTACTGTCCGTTTGTGCTGTCGGATCCAAGTGAACGCCGCGGGTTGGCCGCGCTCGTGATGGCCGCGAACGTCCGGACACCGAACGCCGGTGTGCTGCGCGCACTGCTCGACCACACGCCGCCGCAAAAGCTCGCAGCAATCGCCCAAAGGCGCTCGCCCGTCACGCCGCTGTACGCGATCTCACTGCGCAACTGTAACGACACCAAACTGGCGACGAGCGGGATCCTAGACGAGATGGAGGCCAAATTTGAAGCGATCGAGGACGACGACGCATACTTCACGGCGATGGCCAAGGCGATGCGCCGCCGGCAGCACCATTGTCCGACCGCGAGCTGGCCGTTCCCCACGATTCTGGATCTCTTGGAGAAGAACCCCATGGACGAGGCCATTATCCAGCGCGCGCTGCTTGCGCTCGACGACAAACTCACCCGGATGATTCACCACGAAGACGAGCCGACGGCGTCGAAGCAAGATCCTGCGGATGGAGACAGACTTGGCGTGGTCGTGGAGACCGTGACGCTCAACCGCGAGTGGATGCTCGTGCGGCGCATCCACCAAACCCTGTACGAGCTGCCGTGGAACGCGCGCGTGCAGCTGCTCGGGCAGAAGCTCCTGGTCAAGCTGCTCCCGAGCGCGTTCGCCAAGGCCGCGTACAAGTCCCGCGTCGATCCGTACTTCAACCTGTGAACACCAACGTTACCCACACGCGGAGATACTGTAATGGCCAGCGTGCGTGCTGGGTAACTTATCCAGCGATCCTACATAGCCAGTCGGGAGAGACAGATGAATCGGCCTCACTTCGGTCCATGTCTTATTAGTACACTGGGCAAACATGCCACTGGCGGGGAAAGGCGCAGTGGAGACAGTTGCGCAGCACAGTGTCTGCGACTGCCTCCTCTGAGCTCGTGCCGTGAAGCGGGTATAGTACTGTAACCCGGCGAAGCACGCGACTCTGACTCTTCTAGCGAGCAGGCCTTGTCCGTGATCACTTCGTCAATTTTCTATGATAACCAATATGGCTACAGTACCGTACGAGGCAGATTATCTAGTGCGAGTGGCCGGCTGGTCCATGCAGGCTTGCGAAAGGACTCCATTGGGCATCCACACCAGTTACCGGCACACGCGAGGGGTCCAGTCGCTGACTCTATGGCGACCGCGTTCGGACAATCTCGAAGGATGTGCCGTGCACTGCAGGTCAAAGGTCCAGGTACACGAACAGTACTCGCTCGTTTGTGAGTATTTCTAAATACCGGTACACACGCTCGGCACTGCCCGATGCTCTCTCGTTCTCCTGCAAATCTCCACGACCGACATCGATCGGGGGCTGGGACTTCCGTTTCCGTCGATCCGTCCTCTACGGTACCGTTGAGGGAAAAGTCTGCTCTTGCGTTTTCTGTACACGCCATGTGGGGACACTCAGCACATCCATTGAGCCGCCCGTCCCTACATTTTCTTCCATGCTCCCGGAGCTGGGCCGTTCGCTGTTTTTCAACCGCCAGTCGTTGAACCTTCCGGTGTGACTGTCCACGGTCTCAGTTGGCTTCAACAGACGCCCTCATGCTGGGGCCCAGCCTGGGCAACTGAGACCTTGGCAGCGGGTCTCCTCAGCTCGCTTGCGAGCCCCAGGAGTTTGTAGCGCCAGCTGGGCTCGGTATCGAGACACGCTCAGGATCCACTCAGCCATCCCCCAGACGGGCGGTTGCGCGCGGTGATCGATTTCTCACCCCCTGTCTCTCTCTGCCCAGGCGCGTGACCCGCACGACCGACACGCACGGGAATGAATGCCATGGATGAATCCCGGACTGAACAGCGCCGTCTGTACAGTACAGGACTGTGAGCCGCGCCTCAGTGCAATCGCCGGGCTTCTCCACGCGAGCCTCCGTTCCTTCAAGTGGGCAGTTCATTTGTTCATTTCCCAATTTCGATCGACCGCACCCACACAGGCGATACCTATTCCATTCCACCATGCGACGCACAGACTCGGCCTCGACGGTCAAGCACAACAAGGACCGGTGCTGGTCGGCCAACTCCTCGGGCGTACAGACCGTCGCGAGCAGCGTGGGCTCGACGCTCTCGAGCTTCTACGCGGCCAGCGAGGCGCACGGCACCGAGGCGTTGCGGCTCAGCGCGCTCGGCTCCGAGCCCGACGACGACGAAACCCACTACCGCGCACGCAACACGGTCGCCGACGCCGCGACGCGGCCGCGTGGGCTCTCACCGGACATGATGGACGCGCTCATCCGACTTGCCGAGTCCACGGGCGCCAAGCTCGTGCAGGAAGCCGAGGAGTCGCTACGGACGCCCATGGAGCGCAAGAACACTCGGATGCTCTCGTGCATCCAAGGCGTGGAGCTCTACGCGAATGCGCGGCCATCGACCGCTCCTACGGAATCCCGCAACGCCAAGATCCACGAAAAAGAGCGCAAGGTCTCCCTTCCGCGGTCACTCTGGCACCGTCTCACTCGTCGCCGCAAGCGCACACAACCTACAGCTCAGGTGCCGTCGCCGTCGACTGCCACGCAAACTTCCGAGCCACCAGTGCCCCTCGTGCCGCGCGTCTTTGGGCGTACCCAAGTGCACGTGCCACTCGACGAACTGATCGACCTCCTCGGGCACCGCAGTGCACACGCGTCGTCGCTGTTACACCCGTCGATGGACACGACCACGGGCCTCCACCACTCACTGATCGATCTCGTGAACGAGCACGTGTGTCTGCGGTCGATGGCGCTGCCGGCGCTCACGCCCACGGCGAGCGAGCGCCGCGACTTTTTGACGCTCGAGTACCACCACGCGTTCCGCACGCCGTCCGGCCGACGCGGGTACGTGGCCGCGTGCCACTCGGTCCACTGGACACAGTGCCCGCGCCCCCAACAACACACCGTGCGCGGTAGCATGTACGAGTCCGGACTCGTTGCGATCGAGACCGACGTCGGCAGCGACCGCGTCAATCTGTACTCTGTGGCGGAGCTCAACTTGAAAGGCGCGGCCACCGAGGCCGACAACTTTGACGCGAGCCACCGCCGCGTCATGGGCTCGCTTGAACGGATTACGATGACGATCGAGGAGCGCGCCAAGA
>JAADXJ010000453.1:0-21521 GCA_023337735.1 Pythium biforme
TCCTCCCATTGTTTCTTCAGAGCCGTGTACGGGGTTAGGAAGCACTTGTCGATACACATGTGGGTTATCGTGACGCGTGTCCATCCATTCTCCGCAATCTCGAACCAGTTGCTGAAGTTCCTGGCGCTCTCGATGGGGAGCTTCGGTGGCGTTTGCGACTCGCTCGATGGGCTGCTCATCGCGGGAGCGTCTGCGACGGTGCACGCGTTCTGGCACTGAGCGACGACTGCAGCACGAGGGA
The DNA here is from genome assembly GCA_023337735.1 of Pythium biforme. Taxonomy (NCBI): domain Eukaryota; phylum Oomycota; class Peronosporomycetes; order Pythiales; family Pythiaceae; genus Pythium; species Pythium biforme. The sequence continues at coordinate 242 of JAADXJ010000453.1, forward strand.
CCACAGCAGTGCTAGTAGGCAGATCCGCCTCAGAAGCGAGGTACGTTCAAGGAACTTAAGCAGTGAGGGACGACTAAATTGACTCAACCCAAAGCGTGCATCTTATCTCATCGACAGCACCAACGTCCTCGGCCACGTATCGGCAAATGTCCTCTTCGTCCAACACCGTTGGACTGGTCATACGAATGCAGTTCCCTGTCTGTCGTAAAGACCTTGCCACTTCAATGTTGTTCATGTCCGTTACTTCCGCGGAAGGAGTGGTATAATACAGTGCGTTTTCCCTTCCTCGCTGAACCCATGCTGTTGCTGGATCTCACTACGAAGTGGGAGGCAACTGGGAGAAGCAACTGTAGCGAGTCGAACGCGTGAAAGAGAGAAAAGAGCTCTTCGAACCGCATGCGCTTGATGATATATTACCCCGGTACTCTATGAATCACCTACTTGCCCAACCGTGTTTCCTTCATCTTCGCACGTGAGATTGCCGGCTACTCCGTGCTCGTCAATACCGTTTTCATCGATGAAGTGTTGGACACCTAGCGGTGGAATTTGTGGCGCGGGTCTTTTGACAGGAACTCATCGACCGCAAACTACATACAGCACCAATTGGGCAGCTGCAGCACGCCCTCCCCAGACGTGTAGAAGCCGAAGAGGTCGCCCAGGTTGACAGTCGCGTGATTGAACGATTGAACTCGATGGGGATCTGTAGTCGCGCCCAGTAGAAGCCAATCTCCCCGATCTTCTTGTCGTACAGGAGCGAATTGCGGCGATTTGAGGCGCGTTTTGGTCACGATAACCAAGCTCTTGATCGCGGAGCTTTGCCTTGTGGTCCGTGTGTTCGGGACCGGAAGCCGCCAGCCATGCACGGAATTCTCCTTCCTTTCGGGCGACGCGGCGTTGGCTTTTGTGTCGGTACTCACGGCAATTGGAGGTCCCGAAGTACTGTGGGCCCAGAACGTTCTGAGGATCCGTCCGTCAGTTGAGGGGTCTGGACGAGCGCTCGTGTAATACCTTCGCTGCCAAAGTACAGCATCCATCTATCAGCCAACGTTGCTGTACTGTGAGCCCATCCAAACTTCGCACACTGACGTACTGAGGCCACTAATAACGTCTCGTGCAAACTATATTCCACTGGTTAGCACCCTGTCCTCACCGAAGCGTTGTCGGTTCGTTTCTCGCACTCGAGATCGCCGTCAACTCCATCCTCTCCAGTTGGTCGATGCCGTGCTCATCAATAAACTGCTGCACACGCTGCGGGTGGAACTTGACGGGCGGATCTTCCACCAGGAACTCGTCCACGGCGTGCAGCATGTTGGTCCAGTACGGAATCCGCAAGCACGCCGTCGGCCGACGTGTAGTACTCGAAGAGATCCCCGAGCGTGACGTTGGCGTACTTGTACTCAATCGGGATGTGCGGTTTCCGCCAGTGGCAGCCCACTTGTCCGAGCTTATGTGTGTAGAGGAGGCGAAGGGCCGTGAGTTCCTTTGCGTTTGTGTCGCTCTGTCGGGATCTCGAGGGCAAGTCAAACTGGAAGCATGCCTCGGAATTGCGCTCCCAGCGCTTTTCACAGCACAATTGAAACAGCGCCACGCTGGTGTTGTGACTGCCATAAAAGCGAAACCAGTGGTAAAAGTTCTCGACGCTTGTGGTGCGGAACGCCGGCGGCAATGGCGACTCGCTCATCTTTGGCGTTTCTTTCGTGGTGACGGCGCGTGCGTTTTGGACTGTGAGGTTCACCTGGATCTTCCCCATGAAATCGGTTTACCACCTCACGAACCACGCAAACGAGCAGCCGTCCTTCGATCCGAGTATAGAAAGCTGTGGCGTGGGATGTACGCGCCTCCGCCCGCTCCGCCTTAGAAACGAGGCACGCGGATGCAGCATGGCCTATCTGTGGTCCAGCCCAATGCGTGGATTTCATATCACACCCGGCACCAATTGCGACCGCATACTTCATGCTGTGTTAGAAGCCGCAACACGCCCTCAGAGGACGTTTACAAGTCGAAGAGGTCGCCCAACTTTCCCGTGGCGTGCTGGAACTCGATGGGGATATGCGGTCGCGCCAAGTAGCATGCGACGTCGCCGATCTTCTTGTCGTACAGAACGCGAATGGCCGTCCGCTGCCGCATGGCGAAGTCGGCGCTGGCCCAGGAGTCGGGCGGCAGCCTGAAGCGGTAATAGATAGCTCTGCATCGCGTGTCGGTACACACTTGGAAAGAGCTACACGCGCTCTGGCTCCACATCCACCGACAGCCAGTTGCCAAAGCGCCTCATTTGCGTCGCTCTTCGCGTTTGTGTGGTCAGAATCGGGGCGCCGCGGAGAACCCTCCATGACCGTGAACTGGGTCCAAGCGCCGCCAGGATCAATCGTCGGGGAACCCTTCCTGGCTCCATGTGTCCAGCGTGTACCCAGAGCATAGAGGGCTCGAACAACAAAGCGCCTCCATGTACTCTATCAATACGTGTACCTTTCATAAGACATACCTGACAACCAACTGGTATCAATCTCGTCGTAGTTGTCATTGACTCTTATCATCCCATTACCTATTACAACAGATACAATATCACCAACTGTTCCTCGTCACGTCATCCCCCAACCAGCTCAACGCGTTCTCCCCATTCCTCAAGTGTCGGGACAAAGCGGAAACTTACGATGGACCGCCACACGTCCTGGGCGTCGACGCTCTCCATGTCTGCGTCCGCCGCGGGCGCCGCCGCCTCTACCACGACGTCCGTCGTGACCACGAGCGCGCGGCTCGCGGCGCTGCGCGACCACGTAGCACTCGCGCGCGAGTCCCGCGGCGTCTGTGAAAAAGTGCTCGCGCGGCTCCAAGTCCTCAACCGCCAGCTCGAGCACATGATCTCCATGTCCGTGACGTCCACAGGCTCGACCGGCAGTGGCGGTGGCGCCGGCAAGACCCAGGCCGCGTCCCAGAACCAGCGCGCGCTGACCAAACTCGGCGAGCTCGTCACGCAGCTCGAGGAGTTTGTGGACTGCGACGCCACGCGCAATCTCGTGCTGCGGCTCACGGACTCGCGTCGGTTCCGGCAGCTGCAGGACCTCCACGAGGAGCTCGACGCGATCTTCCGCTTGCTGCGGCTCGAGCACGTCGACCCGGAGCGCCAGTGGCGGTCCGAGTGGACGCTCGACCGCGAGGACGTCGAGCGCGCGTTCCAGCGCGCGTTGGCGACCAAGGAGGCGCTGTTTCGCGAGGTCGCGACACCGGACGCACAGCGCGAGGCGCTCGCCGTGCTGCGCGCGACCATGAAGACCATGCGGCTCCAGCCGCAGACGCAGCCGCCGCCTGTTGTACCCAAGACTCGTCCTTCCATGGGACCCAATCCCCCGGCGACGCCCAGTGGCGACCTCACGGCCGAGCTCGTGCGCGCGGCGTTCCGCAAGCTCGTGAGCCTCGCGAGCGTCGACATCCCCTCGATCCCGTCGTGGTTCCTCTCCCCCGCGGAAGTGTCGATCGAGCGCGTGCCGTTCGCTGGTGGCGAGCATCTCGACGTGTTCCGCGCGAGCTGGGGCCGCTTCAAGACCCGCGCGGCGCTCAAGCGGCTCAAGCCGACGGACGGAGATGGTGAAAACGCAACGGCGCGCGCGGCGCTGCTGCAGGAAGCCGACTTGTGGTGCCAGTTGGAGCACCCGAGCGTGCTCAAGATGCACGGCGGCTGCACCGTGGGCGCGACGCCGTTCCTTGTGGTCGAGTACCCGGCGAACGGCTCGCTGGATGAGTACTTGCTGTCGTCCGAGGACCCGCACCGCACGACATTCCGACTTTTGTGGCAGGCCGCGTCGGGGCTCCAGTACCTCCACGAGCGCCACGTCGTGTGCCGCGATCTCAAGCTCAGCAGCCTCTTCGTGGGCAGCGACGGCGTTGCGAAAGTCGGCCAATTGTCATCTTTCTTTCGCCCAGCAAGCGCCCAAGGCACAAGCACGGGTATGGACCCAAAGGGCTCGATCCGCTGGAAGGCGCCGGAGCTTCTCCGTGATAGTGGTGACACTAGCGCCATTGAGGACGCGGCGCTCGTGCTCGCCGTGGATGTGTACGCCTTTGCGATGTGTATCATCGAGGCCGTCACCGGTGAGCTGCCGTGGGGCTGGATTGCCGACGCCGAAGTGCGTGACCGGGTATTGGCCGGCGAGATGCCCGAGCAGCCTGAGATCGTAGATGATCGCCTGTGGAGTCTGATCACGTCGATGTGTGACGCAGACCCGTCGAAGCGTCCGGCCATGGCGACGGTCGCGAAGCAGCTGCTCACAATTGCCGAAGAACAAGAGCGGGCGCTCAGCCGCGGGGCATCGATGGGTGGCTTTGTGGCGTCCGAGGAGCTCATCGAGGACGAGTACACCGCCGAGATCAATCGCCGTAAGAGCCCCAAGTCCATGACGATGATGAGCGTCGACGTTGACGAGCTCATAAGCGCACGACGCAACACCGTGAGCTCGTCGGCGCTCCTCGAGGAACCCGCCTCGACCGCTGCGACGCCGTCCATCAGCGTTGTCACGCTCCACCACAAGTGGCTTGGCGTCAAGATCAACTCGATCGGCAACCGCGTGGTCGTGAGCAAGTTCCTGCGGTCGTCGTCGGGTGCGCTCGGCGAGATCGAGGCCTCGGGCCAAGTGCGGCTCGGCGACGTCCTCATCGCCGTCAACAACCGAAGCGTCCGTGGCATGGACCGCAATCAAGTCGGCCAGGTCATCTCGAGCGCGCCGCGCCCGATGCAAGTCATGTTACTGCGCGACAACGATCTGCTCGAGGAGTCCTTCCAGTTCCACGGGTTGCGACTCGAGGAGCGCTGGCGCGACCGCGGCGCGATCGTGCCCATGCCCAACGGCGTCGAGGCCACGTTCGGCTCGATTCACGACATGTTCACGTTCACCATTTGGTTCAGCCTCAACGACTCGGACGACACGTTTTGCGGCGGCATCCTGCTCGGCGCGCAGGACCTGTCCTGCCACGACCAGGCGTGGCCCTACTGCCACCACCAGCTCGTCATGGTCGATCCGCTGGGCAATTTGTGCTCGTTCTTCCTCCACAACGAGACCCCCGTGCTCATTGGCCGCGAGCTGCAGCCCAACCGCTGGTACCACATGGCCGTGGTCTACAATGCGCGCGGTGTCTCGGTCTACTTGGACGGCGAGATCAAGCACCAGGCCAACGGCATTTTATACCGTGAGTGGTCGCGCCTGAGCCACCTCAACATTGGCTCGGGCTGCATCAGCCACGCGCCACCGGCGGCCAAGCCGGACCCGGACTTTTGCGGTTGGTACGGCTTCAACGGGCTCATCCACGACGCCTGCGTGTGGCACAAGGAGATGAGCGAAGTGGAGGTGCAGCGGCTCTTCCGCGGCTCGGCCGATCTCGTGGAGACGCCTGTGTACTCGCTGCGTCGCGACCTCGACAAGGAAGCACGGGGCCTCCACCCGCCGCGCCGCGTCATGGCCTCGCGGCCACACCACGTCGTCGCGCAGATGTACAGCTAAGCGTGAGCCAAGGGCTTGTGCGTCTTTTTATGCGTCGGTAGGACAGTAGTTTATGGTTGGGTCACCCCCGTTCATGGCGAAAATCCCATTTTTCTCTTGCGTGTTTACGCTGTCTTATGGGCATCTTTGGAGTTAGTCCCAGTCCTCGGTCGCAAAGTTGGCGTCGGCCGAGACGCCGCCAAAGCTCGCACCTTCTCGCTACAGGACAAACCACCCTCGCGCGTTAATGACACTCGACCGATCCATCCCACTCGCACTCCACCATACCTTCTCGGGAATCGCACGGTGTTTGCTGGTGCTGCTCGGCGCCGGCGCCGGATCCTCGGCGTCCCAATCGTCCTCGGCGAAATTGTTGTCTGCGAGGATCTCGCTCGTGGGCACCTTGAACTCTTCGGCGGTGTGCGCCTGGGCTATCGGGATCGACGGGCGTCGCTTGTTGTTGGTCCCTTCGTCTTCTTCGTCTCCCTCTTCATCGTCAAAGTAGTCGGTCGACTGGGGTTTCGTTGTGCCCGTGGCAGGCGTCCTCTGAGCCGGCGAGCGCGCGGCCTCTTCACGCGGCGACTCCTTCTGCGGGTCCTCTTCATCGCGTTCCTCGTCATCCGAGTGGCTAGCGGCCTTGGCGTCGCGCTTCACGGTTGAGGCCTCACGGGTTGGCGAGGGCGAGGCCTTGCTCTCACTCAGCGTGCTTCTTGTCGTGGACTTGGGCTGTGCCGGCGTTGTGACTACGGGGGAAAGCGACTTGATACTCGCGACCAATAGCGACGGACGCCGTTCCAGCGGCGTTGCGCTCGCTCGCCTCGGGCGCTCCTCCTCGTCCTCCTCGCTGTTGTCGCTGTCGTCGCTGTCTCGACGCGGACGTCGTCGTTCGTCGCCCTCACTCTCGTCTTCCTCGACGTCATCACGCGGACTTCGCCTGGGCGAATCCTCGCGACCCCTCGATCGTGGCGGCGAATCGACTCCGGGCGACTCGCTCTGCATTGCCTTTGTATCACGACTCGCAGGGGTCTGGTCAGGGACTCGTCTCTCACATGGGGGTGACTCCTGTGACTGGCGCCGCCTCGGCGGCGGAGCAGCTTCCGCTTCTTCCTCCGACGAAGCACTTTGGTCATGATCGTCGTCATCGCTGCTGTTGTTTCGCCGGTCCCTTCTGTGTGAATCGCGCTGCTCGGGCGACGACGCGCGACGCCTTGGCGGCGAAGCAGCAGCGCGGTCTCGCGAGCTAGCGTTTGTTGCCTCAGCGAACGACTTGCGCGCCGTCGACACTTGCTGCGTTGGCTTGGCTTCGTCGCTGGGCTCGCGGCTCGAGTCAACAAACTCGCGGGTCTTCTTCGGGTCGGCGATGCGGTCGCGGTCCTGGCTGCGCACGCGCTCGCGCTGGCGCTCGTGGAGCGCAGCACTCTCGGCGACGAGCCGTTTGTCTTCCTGGGGCGCATCGGGCTTGGGCGGGTTACAGAGCTTGTGGAGACTGTCGGACCAGAGCCGATGCTCGACCGTGGTCTCGCCCTTGAACCGCAACGTGCGCGCCGGCGACACGACCTCGATCATATCCTACAATGAGTTTGAATTGGGTCAGAGGCCACAATCACAAGAGCCGTTAGGTAGCTAGACAGAAACGTACGCGACGGCAGTACACACCGCTGATGTCCTCGATGTACAGCCACCCCCGCGGCTCCTTGGACGTTCTGGACAATGAGCACGGTGGTGAGGTCTTTGTACTGCAGCGTTCAGACAGGGAAGGTTTCAGCGCCCAACGCACTTGTTGGTCGAGTACGAGATGATGAGTTTCTGGTCGTTGCCTGCCGGCACGAAGCTCACGCGGAACCAGCGGCGGCTCAGGCTCTTGCCGAACATGGATGGGTTGCTGTTGATCTTGACCATCCAGCCTTCGAGCGTCGAGATATCCACGCCGTGGACGAGCGTCGGGGGCATTCTGCTTGTGCGTGTGTACGTCGACCTGCCAGTGAGCTTGTCTCTTGAGAATGGAAAATGGTGCTGTTGTCCGCCGGCCACACGCACGCACGACCGTGGTGGTAAGATTAGCTCCTCCATTCGAGAAACACACAAAAGTGAAGCCATTTTCGCCACCCGACCGTTTCACCGCGACTTAAAACCCTATTTTAGTACCTATAACCCTATTGTAGTACAATGTGGTGTGGTTCACATCTCTCATACCGCTATTCCTACCGGTTTTCTCTCTCCAGGTCTCTCGGCCCCCAAGCATCTCGATGGGCATTTTCCCACGAGGGCGGGGAAAGCAACAGGGACGAAGAGTGGGTGCACGATGATGCACGACTTTGAGTACCTCCAGCAGCGCGCGTTTCTGCGCGTGGAGCCGCTGGAGAAGCGCGTCGTAGGCGTCGCGGAGATCGTGCTGGCGCCCAAGGCCTCGCTCGTACGGATCGTTCGGCTCCACGCGCGGCAGCTCAAAGTGCGCCGCGTGCAGATCGACGGCTTCGACGCGAGCTTCGAGCAGATGGATTTCCTCAGGGAGATCGTCGACGAGCCGTATAGGGATCTTGCGGCGTTTGATCTGTTCTACCGCGGCGCGATCGTCGCGTCCAGGCACGGCGAACTCGTCGTACAGATGCCCCGCGACGTGCAGATCACGCCCGTCGGGGAGGACGAGCGCGACGACGACGACGGCGGCGACGGCACCAACCGCAAGAAGAAGAAAAAGAGCAAAAAGCGCAAGAATAGGAAAGCGCGTGGTGACAAGCGGGTGCGCGAGGACGGCGAAGAGGCTGACGATGAAGAGGAAGAAGACGACGACGACGACGAGATTGACACCGAGGAAGAAGATGACGAGGACGACGACGACGACGACGACGACGAGAACAAAATCGTGCTGGACGTCTGGGACGTCGAAAAACTGCCGAAGAGCACGACCGAGTACAAGCCGATCGTCGTGCGCGTCGAGTACGAGATCCACGACCCAAAGGGCGGCATGCGGTTCCTCTTGCCTGACGAGGACAAGCCACTGCGGTCGCCGCACATGTACACGCACTGCGGACCGTTTGGCGGGCTGTGCGACGGCGCGCGCACGTGGATGCCCTGCCGCGACACGCTGCGCGACGTGTGTCCCATGCGGCTCGAGATCACGGTGCCCTACTGGTGTGTGGCCGTGTGCAGCGGCCAAATGGTGCAGCAAGTTATCGATCGCGACGGCCAGTACCGATCTTTCCGGTACGTGATCAACACCAAGACCAATTGCTCATCGGTGGGCTTCGCGGTGGGGCCGTTCCGGCTGTATGTGCCGCCCGAGATGCCGCGCATGACGCATTTTGCGCTTCCGGAATGCTTTGAAGATCTTGTGTACTCGACCTCAAAGCTGTCGTCGACGATGGAGTACTATGAGCAGTTTCTGAACACCAAGTACCCGTTCAAGACGTACCAGCAAGTGTTCGTGGAAGACCCGCCAGAGGAATTACTGTATTGCGCTGGCGGGTCGTTCATCGACCAGAACGTGCTCCACAGTGCGCGTATCATCGACCGCGAGCTGCCCTCGCATCTCGTGCAAGTCAAAGGTTTAGTCGGCAGTTGGATGAGTGGCGCCGTCGGCATGACCACCACAAAGGACGCATGGGTGCTCATTGGTGTCATTGGGCACCTCGTGAACGTGTACGTGCGGTCCGTGTATGGCGAGGAAGAATACGGCTACCGCATCCAGCTTGGCATGGACGCGCTCACGACGATGGAGTTGACGGCTGACCGTCAGTCCCCGGCGCTGTTGTCGTCTGAAGTGGATGTGTACGCCGAGTACGACCCGTCCACACTGCCGTTTCTCGAAGTCAAGGCGCCGCTCGTACTCCACATGATTGAACAGCGCGTGGGCGCGAAGCACCTTCGGATCTCTATCCAGCGCGTCATCACAGGTGGTGGGCAGGGTCAGTCGGCAGGGAAAGATGGAGAAACCAATGGGAAGGGTGATGAAGGTGGCGACAACGGTGCGAACGAAGAGAAGAAGAACAACAGTGTCGACGAGGAAGAGGAGAACGGCGAGAAGTCGAAGGAAAAAGACGCGTCAGCAGGAACTGGTGCTCATGGGGAGCCGTTTTCGACTCTTTCGTTTCTCAAGACGGTCAAGGCTATCGCCGGTGCACCTGGCCAAGATCTGACCAAGGCCTTCCTGAGTACGTGGATTCTGGACGCCGGCATGCCCTTCTTCAGTGTTGGTTACTGGTATAACCGTAAGCAGACCCAAGCAGAAATCGTGCTTCAGCAGGAAGTCCCACCTGGTGGGAAGTTGTACACGGGACCGATCACGATTACGATCGTTGAGGATACCAGTGAGTACTCTTACTCGAAACGTATCGAGCAGAAGCGCCACAAGTGGGATTTCCCGTGCCACAACAAGGTTCGTAAGAAGCGGCGAAAGCGTCAAGGACTCGAGGACGCCGATGATTCCGTCTCGGTAACGGGTCCAGGCATGGGTCTGAACGACACACCAGTTTACTGGGTCAAGATTGATACGGGCTGCTCGTGGCTGCGTCACGTTGTCATGCACCAGCCTGACTTCAACTGGATGGAGCAGCTCTTGTCCGACAAGAAGGTCGGCTCTCGTGTGCACGCCGCTCGTGCGCTTGCGCTCTACCACATGCCACACGAGAAGCCCAACGTGATGTCATGTCGCGTGCTGACCGAATGTATGAGTGGCTTGACAACCCACTCGCGGCGGCTTCGTGCGGAGGCGGCGCTGTCGCTGGGCATCTGGCAGTCCATCCATGCGCCATTGACCAATGCGACGACCCACCTACCGATCTGGAAGGCGATGCACAACCTTTTCCGCATTTTCAAGGAGCATTTCTTCGATCGCTCGACAGACATGCCTCTTCCTAACTACTTCCTACCGTCCGGTGGTAAAGTTGTGTTGGAATCTCTTGGTGCGCAGCAGGCGTCGATCACCAGCAAGCAGATTCAAGTGCAAGACTATGCGGCTGGTGAGTATGAGATCAAGAAGACGATTCCGCGCGCGCTCGCGATGGTGCATGCGCAAAATGGCAAGTCGCCACCAGAAATCGAGACGTTCCTGTTGCAGCTGCTGTGCGAGAACGACAACTCGAAGAACTATGTCGAGATGGACGATCAATCACAGGTTGCCGATGACTGCTTCTACGTCGGCCACATCGTCATTTCGCTCTCCATGCTCAACATGGAGCGGCCACTCAACTCAAGTGGTGACGAGAAGGTTGTGAAGGAGATTTTGCGGTACCTGCACTACGACCAGGTCCAACCGAGCTACTGCCAGACCATCACGGTGTGCTGTCTTGAAGCGCTCTGCAACTTGGTGCTCGCCGGACGCTGCGATGAGAAGCAGGTCAAGTTTAGCGAGTACGCCTCACCCAAGTTCCCAAACAACGTGCGGAAGGCCGCGATCGAGAGTGTCATTCGCCTGTTTTTTGCTGAAGATCCCAGTGGCCCACAGAACAAGAGTGCAAGCGGCACCTCCAGTAGCCGCGGCCCAACCAACAGCTCTTCCCGACGTGGCGCTGCCGCCACCGATAGCCTCGCAAATGTGTACGGGCCGTCGGCAGCGCTTTTGTGGGTTTGCCAGTTACTTCAGGTCGAAGAATCTCCGGGCATCCGTCTTTTCGCCGTGCAGGTTTGTCTCAATTGCCTGCGCGGCTTCCCTCCGAGTGTCGCGACCCAAGTGATGGCTTCGTGGGACCACAGTTACACGCTGGCGACGATGATGCACATCCAGATGAAAGACCCGGCATCGTTTGTGCTCCGCAGCCCGGAGCGCGACAAGATCCTCGAAATGTTCGTGCAACCCAACTTGACGAGGATGCGCGACGACAGTTCGTCGGCCAAGCGCGTGGTCGAAGAGATGTGGAAGATCATGAATAACGGTTCGTCGGTCGATCAGCGCCTGCGGGTCGCGCTGATCGTGTTGTTCCGCAAGATCTGGGGTGAGACGACGCCCATCTCGGTCGCGCACACGGTCCAGGAGAAGCCGCCGCACTGGGCGGGCGGCTACGAGAGCCTGCGGCTGCTCATGGAAGAGAGCAAGACCCGCGCGATGAACAGCAGCGGGGCAAGCCGTGCCTCGGGCACTGGCGCCGGCGGTGGCGGCGCGGGCCTCCCTGGCGCGCGCAGTGATGAAGGTCTCGGACTGAAGCGCAGCCCGCCGCCACCAGGAGGCAGCGCCGCGGCCGAGGCCGCGATCGAGCAACTGCGCGGCAAGAAGCTCAAGTTCAAGATGGGCGACACGACCTTCCGCTCGCATAAGCTCTAAGTGAGTAACCTTCAAGGATACAAACATGATGCAAGGCGCCATGGTCAACGGCCTTGAATTGTTGTGTGTGTGCGTTTCCCTGCTCACACGTCGCAGATGAGTTTTTTCTTGCACCCATTGAAACAGCGTGGCCGATCCGATGACGCGCCGTCGGTCACGTGGACCCCACCATTTCGATGACACATCATATGCAGTTTGTATTAGTGTGGTCCACGTCGTTGTAGGGTTACATCCCAAACGAGACACTTCATTTCGGCTGGCCCTTCCCCGTTTTTTCCTTTGGGCGAGAGAACACCCCTTGCAGTAAGGTAGACACACACACTGTGGCTTTCCTTCCCCCAGGAACACACACATACATACACCTCTGCAACCCACGCGCGCGGGGAAGTGGACGTCGGCTGTCTTCTTCGCCTCTTTTGTTCTCCACTGTGGCGCTCTCCATCTACGCCTCACTGCTGCGTACGTGCTTTGGTTTTATTGGCGTTTGGGCCTCTTGTTGGATCCGTTTTTCCCAACGTTTCCCCAACTTTTATTCAGAACACCACCGGCGGCACTAGTCAAGGGGAAAGATTTTCTCAGCATGCGCCACGAGTTGGATCCGCTGTCGCGGTCACCGCCGGCCGAGCAGGAAGTGGACGCCGAAGTGGGCATGCTGCTGGCGGCACAGCTGCGTGAGCTGCTGCGCGCGCAGCCGCTGGACGCGTACACCACACGCGTGATCCCGGGCGTGTTGAAGATCCTGCGGCTCGGCGCGACCAAGAGCGCGCGCCTGAGCGCGGCGTTTGGCGGCGGCGCGGTCGTGTCGAGCTTCGCGGACGTGCTCGAGGCCTCGTGGTCGTCGGTGCTCGTGAAGGAAGTGAGCGGCGGTGTGCGCGTGGACGCGATCGGCGCGTTTCTGGACGCGCTCTTGCTCGCGCAGACCGAGGGCGCGACGCCCGAGACGACGTGCGAGGCGTACCTGCAGCGCTTCAAGCCCAAGACCTCACAGGGCCTGTGCGGCTACATGTTCCAGCGGAACGACATTGCGTTCAACTGCCGCACGTGCCAGCTCGACGAGACCTGCGTGCTGTGCCTCAAGTGCTACCAGAACGGCAACCACGATGGCCACGACGTTACGTTCCACCGCACGGCGCCCGGCGGTATGTGCGACTGCGGCGACGCCGAGGCCTGGGCGCCCGACGGTTTTTGCGTGTACCACGGCCAGCACGAGCAGAACGCCGACGACGTGCCGCTGCCGCCCGTTCTCACGCAGATCGCGGACGCGCTGTTTGAAGAGATTGTCAACTTTTTCGTCAACATGGCCAAGGCCTCGATCGACTCGTTTGACCCAGACAAAGTGGACCGCCACGGACGCATCATGTTGGAACAGCATCGCGTGCTCCACGAAGCCGACATCACGTCGAACGGCTCGTCGTTGCCCGGAAGCCCAACGCAGCAGCGGCGCTCGAGCGCAGCGTGGTCCCCGCGATTCCACGTTCGCATTTGCAACGACGACGTCCACTCAGATGAAGATCTTGTGTCATCGCTGTCGAAGAAACATATCCGTGAGGCGCGACGACTCGTACGCAGCATCGATTCGAACGGCTCCGAGTTGGTCGCGTCCAACCTGACGCTCCGCGACGCACTGGCGCTCATGCAGCAGCTCAAGACCGAAGGCTGGCACGTGTGCGTCGTGCACGACCAGCACATTCGTGATGAGAACATTTTGGCCAAGGTGATCCAGTGGGTCAAGTCGCTTTGCACCTTCTCGATGCCGCTTCACAAGATGTTCTGCGAAAAATTGTTTGCAACTTCCAACGCGCTGTCGGCGCCAAAAGAACCGATTCAAGTAATGTTCTTATCGGACCCGTATTTTCGCAAAGAAGTTGTCACGGTGCTGTACGAGCTCTACCTCAAGTTGCAAGGAGACAAGGAACCGAAACTGCAGTTCTCGCTCGTGTTTCTCAAAGTGTATAACCGGCTCATGGTCAAGTACCTGTGCGGAATTGGAACGCGCGACGAGACTTTGTTCGGCTACGGCGTGCAGATTTTCACGACGCCCTCCATCGTTGCTCGACTCGCCGGTCTCGGTCTGATTGAGATCATTCTGGACACGCTTACAACTGCTCTTGACCTTGCCAAGACTTCGACGCTCACGGGTGCTGCAAGTCTTGCTGCTCGTTCATCTTCGTCCTCGTCTCCGTCATCATCTCTGTCACTCCCTACCCGAACGCTGGATTGCGATCACTCGATCTTGAAGTTCAAGCGTTACTCTTTTGTGGTGGACCACTTTGGATACGTCATGAACATCCCGTCGATGACCAGTGAGCTCTACCTCAATCGTGATCATCTGCGGAAGTGGTTTGGAGCGCTGCGACAAATGCAAGGCTTCGACCCCCAGGTTCGAATTCAAGACGGCCACGCTCATGTCACTTTCGAGACGCAATTTTGGTTCTCGGCATTCAACTTCCACTCGTACATCAGCCGTTTGTTGACGACACTTTGCAAAGGCTTGCGTCAGCACGAGGGCGAGATAGATGACAAGGCAACGATGATCGGCAACGTCATGGAATGCTTCTGGGAACAGCTCGAGTTCGGAGGAGTGACTGACCCAACCTTGGCGATGCACATGCCGACCTTCGGTTTCGGAGTCGGCACACCTCTCGGTGACCAGATTGTCAAGTACGACGTGGCGAGCCAGCCCGTCTCTTTCCACTATCCGATGCACGGCTTCCTGGCAAATTTCCTACTTGAGAGCCTGTATTACGGACCTGAGGTGACTGACTGGAAGTCGTTCATCGAAGAATCGCTCGGGTTTGTTGATCGATACAGCACGCTGAGCTATGAAGACGACGACTCGAAGCGGCGAAGAAAGAAGATGCTCGTCTTCGGAATGGTAGAGTTTCCGCTCCGAACGCTCGTTCTGTGCGCTCAAATCCAGTCTGGTCTCTGGATCCGGAACGGCCAGTCGATGCATCGCCAAATGCTTCATTACACGAACCCACCGCTCTGCTCTGAGCTTAGAGACTTGGATCTACTCCTAGTTCAAATCGGCTCGTGCGTGATCGGCTTCACGAAATTCCTCGGGATTTACTTTGACCGATTCGGTTTGATGGAGTGGCTTCAGACTTGGAACACGAGCGGGCAGGAGAGTTATCGCGAGGCGACTTTTACGATGGGGGATGAAAAGCTCATTTCGCTGCTTGAAGGCGCGTTGTTGCACTTGATTTGGATGGTTACGGAACTTCCTCCGCCGATGAAGGATATTGAAGAGCGCGACACTTGGCTCCGACGGGAGATTGTTCACCGGCTGTCGCAACATCCATGCCGCTTGTCCGAGCTTCTCGACCAAACAGGCTTCATGACTTCAACGCCGTTTGGTGGTGTTTCTTCACCCCAGGGCAATGAACATCTCGAGCGGCTTGAGCGAATACTTGAGGATGTTGCGGAGATCCAGGTTCAGCGTACTCGCCAAGGTGTCGAAGGCGACAGCACTGATGGAGGCGCAATGGAGCCGAACAAGTATGTACTGAAGAAAGAGTTCTACCGAGAGTATGATCCGGCGTTCTACCATCTCGCCCGCTCAGCTCACGAGAAGGCCCAGTTCTCGAGACAAGAGGCATTGTTCAAGACGTGGAAAGTTGAGGATGAGCCCATTGCACTTGTCCAGCACTTGCCGCCCGTTCACGCATCGTTCGCGTCGGTCCGCCTACTTGTCTGTGAAAAGGGGCTGCTTGGTATCATGCGGCTGATTCTGGAAGATGCGACGTTGGATTCAACGCCAAAAAAGACAAACGTCATGGTGATTCTGCGGGCAATTCACTTGATCAATCTGGTCACTCTAGTCTTGCGCAACGAGGACCCGAATGTTGGCGCGACGCTCGTCGATACGAAAAAGCGCCGTGTTTTGGGATTACTGCGAAGCGGTCCGAGTGCATTTGAGGAGAACGAGTGGACGAGTGCGAGAGGCAAGAAGCGATTCAAGCGACACACGGACGACTCTTCCGATGGCGACGTTCAAATGAGCAGCGAGTATGTCAGCGAATTTCCCGTTGATACGGCGACTTGTGTATCTGACTTGTGTGTTTCTTTGTGTTTGGTACTGTAGCAGCGATCAGGGAGATGTGAACGAGGTTGAAGACCTGAGTATCGTTTCTTTGCTCGCAACCTTAGCGAAGGAGCAGATCAAGCACGACTTCGATACGTCGAAGTCTACTATCTCGGCGATTTACTGGATCCTCAAGGAACTTGCCGGTATCGATTCTGGAATCCACTCTTACTTGCAGGAGAATGTCTGGAAAGGCATGAAGAAGCCCGAAGACCAGGGAATCGAGAACGGTTTGTCGAAGGCGCAACTCAAGAAGCTCCACCAACAGCGCGCTATTGAAGCGATGATGGCCAAGCAGAAAGCTTTTGCTCAATCTGCTTTCTTCAACGATATGGACGAATTCGATGAAGATGATGACGAAGACGGTGATCGTGTTGTTGGCGAATCTGGCGAGGAGAATGCGCTAGCTGGCGCTACCATCGTGTACCGTCCACCTCCTCCGCCTGAGTGTATCATCTGCACTCAAAAGAAGAAAAAGGAGCCAGTCATGTACATCGGGCACGCCCAGACAAGTCAAGCGAACACTCATGCTCTGCAAGAGAAACCATTCCCAGCCGCCCCGTTGTCCGAGACATTCCCTCCACCATTGTTCCTCTCGCTTTGCGGTCACGCAGTCCATTTGATGTGCTGGCGAAAATATTTCGACTCGGTTAAGGCGCAGTCGCGGTTCAACCTCGAGCACAGCCAGTCGAATATCGCATTCGATGCGCACTTCGGCGAGTTCCTGTGTCCTCTCTGCCAATCCCTCAGCTCGATGCTTGTGCCGTACGTAGCACCAAGCAAGACTCTCACTCTTGAGGAACAGCAGCGTGATCGAGACGCGATGGAACGTGTGTTCCAGTCAAAGCAAGATACAGGCAGCGTGCTGTCGTGGCTCACTGATGGATTGCCCTCGCGCCTCGTCGCCCTTGAGGCCGATGGAGACAACGACGAGTCAGAGGATATTGACCTTGATGAAGAGATTGTGGCTACTGGAACTGATGAAGATGAAGATGTCGAGGATGGGGCTACCCCAAGTACCGGCAACGGAGGAGCAGGACACGAAGACGACGACGTGCGTGCGATGAAGCAGTTTGCGGTATCTTTCCTTGAAGCTCTTTCGCGGTTCCAGCCGGAGATGACTCACTTGACTGCGACGATTGCGACTCTGAAGAAGAGCTTTTTCTCAAGTGGGCCCCAGCTTGCACACCTGATGTGGTCGTCGGTTGCATCGACTTGCACAAGTGTGCAATCGAGCGGAGTCTCGGCCGCGATTTTTGCGCTGGAGTCTGCCAACTCTCCAACGGAAAACTTTCTGTCCCGGAGACGGAAGGCGCGGCACTCTCCTGTCGTTAGTCGTCAGTCGAGTGAGTCCTCACCCCAACCAGCTCCCTCGGCCCCGACCTCTGTCTCTTCGGTACCTCCACCTTCATTCTCGTCTCTTCGGATCACGTCTCTTCTCAACCCTCCATTACCGAGTCTGAAGACGCGTCTTGCAGTGTCTTTGCCCGAGTCTCTTGAAGGTCACTTGGACACGTTCTCGCCCAAGGATGACGGCAAGCTGAACTGTGTCTTGCGCTCGCTTCGTCGTGTGTTCGTGCTCTTCAAGAACCGCAAGCAGGACTTCTACCGCACAATGGTGATGCCCATTCTCAGTAATTTGCGCCTGAACCTTAGCGCTGAAGACTGGATTTCGTCGCTTTCGCGCGGTGCTCCTCTGCAATTAGGCCAGCCGATTCTCGCTCAAGATCTTTTCTACTTGTCTGTAGCGGTGTGCAGCAGCATGCTGCACACGAAGGCGGAGATCTTGCTCACCATTCGATCGATGTGTGTGCTCCAAATGGCTCAAGTCTTGCTACAAATTGCCCGCATGAGCGCCGAAGAGCACGACGACGACGACGATGGCGACGATGATGGCGACGCGAATGATCGAATGGACGATGATGCAGCCGCGGGGAAACCCGGTCGACTGACAGCGAAGGAGAAGTCGATGGGTGCCAACTTGTCGGTGTTGATGGATCGTCTGAGCGCCCAAGCAGGCGTTGAGCTGCTCGCACGCGCGGAACGCGACGGTGCACCACATACACCTCCACACGGCTCGCAGTTGCTCTACCTGTTCCAGTCGAGCTGTCTCGCGTTCATGCGTCAGGTCACGCTGCTTTGCCGTGGATTTTTCCGTGGAGAGAATGATCCGGATGCGGCGAACTACGCCAACTTTGTGAGCTCGTTGCGACTGAGCACCAACTACCATGACATGTGCCAGCAGTTGGGTCTGCCGTCGATCGAGCAGGTGCTTCAAGATGACGCGTTGCTGGGATACTTGGACCTGTGCGCCGCGCAGCTGCGGACCTCGCGATTCGCGTGTGTGCCTGACGAGATCCAGTTTGATTATCGCCAACACGGCCACGTTGACGGCATGCTGCAGTCGATTGACGAGCTGTCGATGATGCTCGCGCCAACGGAAGAGTCAGAGTCGGATCAGACGCACGTGATCATCCGCAACATGAACGAGCTGCCGTCGCTGCCCATTCGCTGCGTGGAGGACGTGAACAATGCCCGCCAGTTCTACTTTGCGAATGTGCGCCTTGTGCGTCTCCAGCCTCTGTACACAGATCTGCACTCGGAAGTGCTTGCACACAGCCGCTGTCCAACGACGGGCAAGCTGGTGGAGAACCCCGCGATCTGTCTCGTGTGTGAGCAAGTGCTGTGCGCCGGTACGGACTGTTGCCGCCGCCAGAGCGACGGTGTCGGCGCATGCACGGCCCACGCGATCTCGTGTGGGTACGGTATTGGCCTGTTCTTCCTCATGCGGTCGTCATCCGTGCTGCTCGTTTTTGGCCCGCGCAGCTCGTACTTTGGCTCGCCGTACCTCGATATGTTTGGTGAAGAAGACATCAACCTGCGTCGCGGCCGACCGCTGTACCTGAACAGCAAGCGCATGCGCGCGCTGCTCACGCTCTACGCAAACCACCAACTCGCGAACGAAGTCGCGCGCAATCGGCGCACCTCCGACCAGTACATTCGCAACAACTACTACTGAGCGTGCAGAAACCCAAGTCAGACGAGTAAGGTGAGCATTTAAGGATGAAGATGGTGATGATGGTGTCGTGTGTGTGTTGAATAGAATGAATGCCTCACGAATGTCGCTTTTGAGATGTTCTCAGTTTTGATACCCGGTAGGACACGCCATTTCTGCTACTTCATCAGCTCCAACTTGTCGAGGTCATTCTGATCGAGGATGCTGTACGCGCGTTGGATGGAACTTGTGGCGCAGGTCTTCCTCGAGGAACTCGTCCAATGCGTGCCTGAGATGAAGACACTTGGGCAGCTTCAACACGCTGCCGGAGTTGTGTAGAAGGCGAAGAGATTGGCAAACTGGATGTTGGCGTACTAACATTCGAGAAAAATTCAAGGACGATCCCAGTGGCTCGCGACTTCGCCGATCCTCAAGCAGAGAAGAAGCGGACGAACGAGGCGCGAGTATTGTCGGTTCCTGAGGG
This sequence comes from Pythium biforme, assembly GCA_023337735.1. Classification (NCBI taxonomy): domain Eukaryota; phylum Oomycota; class Peronosporomycetes; order Pythiales; family Pythiaceae; genus Pythium; species Pythium biforme. The sequence continues at coordinate 19,532 of JAADXJ010000453.1, forward strand.
AATCTCCACTCGGTACGGGCAGAGATTGGCGAGTCGAACCTCGTACGGTTTGCCTCCTGGATATGAAACGTGTAAACACGCGCTGAAGATCGTGACAGACTTGTTCGGGAACGCGGCCGTCTCGATCTCGCGCGAAGAGCTCATTTCTCTGGATGTTCTGGCCGAAGTGATACTGCAGCCTGGTCTCGGACGAAGCGCAAACAAGCAACTGGTCCAGAGTGATTGCCGTGCAAACGGTCTCGTTATGTGTGTCTCTCGCGAGCTTACAGCCAACGACACGGCCCGATCCAGCTACGAGGCCGATGCCTTGCCCCAACGTGCGCTATTTGCGGTGAGGTTTTCGCGCGGAACTGCTTCGACCAGGTACACGAGGTAGGCTGGTGCGCAACAATAATGAGAACAAGTCGGCAAGTCGTGGACGTCACATCAGCGAACGAAGAGCAAGAGCATGGGTGTTCACAGGCGCCAGTGGCGAGCATGGTCGTCGACCAGGTCGCGTTTTCACGGCGTCCACGTCCATCATTTTTTACTCGCTCTTTACTGAGACTACCCTAGTAAGACGTCCGGCCTCTGGCCGAGCAAACCTCGAAGGCACACTTCGTACCGTCGTACTTCGCGCGTGGTCCTGGAGGAAACGCTACGCAAGGTTTTGCGCGTGGTCGTGAGAGCTTTCACTCAATCGCCTCGGATTGGTCGAGGCGGCCGTCCTGCTCATTGAGCTCGCGCTTCACGTGACGCGGCTGGAATTCGCCCCGCGGATCTTGTTGTTCGAGGAGCTCTTCGACGGAATACCGCATCCTTTCCCACTCGTACAGCCGCAAGACGCCGTTGGCCGACATGTAGAACTCGATGAGCTCGCCGAATGTGATCGTGGCGCGATGAGTGTGCCTCCGTTTGCCCACGCCCAATCGATGTGGTCGATCTTCTTGTGGTTCAAGTAGCGAACGGTAGCAAGTTCCCATTTGCTCCCATTGGCATTCATGAGGCTCATGCCTCGGTGGCCCACGCCCGGGATATCACATTCGTTGCTGGGCGGAGAGGAGAGTAGCAGTGGACAAGCGAGCCACGATTTCAACTACAACTCATCGAAAGGCCACTTTGACCGACTGCAAAGGTGACGTGGACGCACGCAGTATTTGGCAAGGCAAGTATGCCGCCGTGTGGTTCGGATGTGGCCTCGCTAGTTCACTATTAGTACCCCCAGTCGAAGCTCGTTCTCCGGGAACGACGCCCTCACTACTCCATCAGCTCGAGGTGGTCGATGCCGTTCTCATCGATGAACTGCTGCACGCGCGACGGGTGGAACTTGGTGCGCGCGTCCTGCTGCTCGAGGAACTCGTCGACGGCCAGCCGCATGCTGCACCAGTCGGGCCATTGCAACACGCCATCTGCTGACGTGTAAAAATCAAAGAGGTCGCCAAATTTGACCTTGGCGTGCTTGAACTCGACTGGGATCCCTTCCTGACGCCACACACAGCCGAGCTGGCCAACCTTCTTGTCGTACAGGAAGCGCACGATAGCAAGAGCTAGGCCGTCCCGGCCGTTGAAAGGATAGAACCCGGGGATATCCAGAACGACCGCATGCTTGTCGTCCTTGGCACGACCGAGGCTATCCAGACACGGTTTGTTCGTGTAATAAGTGCTGGACCATCTGTCGACGTCGATCTCGATGCGCTTGATGTGGAGTGCCAGCTCACTCGTTGGACTGCTCATGCCGGAGCGCACTGCCAATCTGAAAATGGCTGAAAATATGGAGTTTTTCCGTGAAGATGCCGACAAACGGGAGACAGACTTGATTTCAGTATGGTGATGTTTCGACCAATCATTATTGAGAAAAACGAACGGTGGCCAATGGGAGCACACACCGTCGAATCGTAGCCAATCAAATCCGCCGAACGCATCGTTCGATGACGTGAACATTGTGCCGACAGATTGCCGACGCGGAGCGTCGGAATTTTCTGGCAACATATTGCACGGTATAGTGAAAACA
>JAADXJ010000454.1:0-21374 GCA_023337735.1 Pythium biforme
AAGAGAGAGAGAGAGAGAGAGAGAGAGAGAGCGAGGTATGTGTGTATGTGACGCGCTTCGGATTTTTAACCCCCACGAATCGAAGTTTCGTGGGTTTTCCTGTTTTCTTTCGTGGTCTCCTCTCCCTCTTCCTCCATTTCGGTTCGGTGTCGCGTGTTAGGTACGGAAGGCTGGCGGCGGCAGAGACGACGACTTGGGTACGGCGCAGTTCAAGGTGAAGTAAAGGGCAGAAAGGCGCCATCTGGATGGGGACACGGCGCCATGCGCTTCGACCAGCCAGCTGCCTGCCGTGGAAGACCGAAGTGGAAGTGGAAGGGTGTGAGTCACGACCAGCGAGTATATGATGGCGAATTATAGCACAGCAACGGCCGAGTTCCTTCAACGGCGCTCAAATAGCAGAGACGCCCGCACCACCCGTGGCAGTCGACTGAGAACGACACGGAGAACGCACTCGGATGACTCTGGTCATGCCCGATGGGAACCTGCGCCGCAAGCGCAAGACCTTCGAGGTATGGTCGCCAACCACCGCTCACGAGATCTCTACCGGTGACCACGAGGAGCTCATGTGTGTGTTTGTTGCTGTTGTCTGACGATGGCCATGGAACGGTGGCCGTAACCAGAACTTTTGGCTCCGCGCGCTCCGTGGCGACAACAACGATGCGACCAACAGCGAGATCGTGCTTGAGAAGGCCGCGTCGTCGAATGTCTCGAGCTGGCGCAGCACGCGCACGCTGCGCCGAGACGACGTGGTGCTCGAGCCCGAGGAAGAGATCGTCGGTCTCGACGACAAAGCCAAGCCCAAGGCGTCCGCGCGAAGCCGGGTGCCCAGCGACAACCAGCAGCATGACCCGCCACAGCCGGCACCAGTGGCTCAAGAGGTGACCACGCGGCCGCGGCCGCTGCGCCGCGTGGGGCTCGCGACGCCGCCGACGTCACAGAGTAAACACCAACCAGCGCAGCCGCGGTACGTGACGCGCGTGCAGGGCCCGACGCTCGCGTACGTGCTGGGCCGCATCCGGAAGAACGAAGGCGACGTGCGCGAGCTCGACTTTTCGAACTTGTCGAGCCGCAACAAGCGGCTGGAGCCCTATGGCGGCGTGCTGGTGGCGCGCGTGCTCACGTCGAACAAAACGGTCACGCGGCTCATTTTGCGCGAGCACGCGATCGGCGACCGCGGCGCCGTAGCCATCGCCAACATGCTGCGCTTCAACACGACGCTCGAGTACATCGACCTGTACGGGAACGAGATCTCGGACGTTGGTGCCGAGGCCATCGCCAAGGCGCTGTACGGTCACGAGTCAATCACGCACCTCAACATGTGGAGCAACGCCATCTCAAACGCCGGCGCGCGCGCGTTCGCGGACGCGCTCAAGTGCAACCGCGCGCTTAAGTATCTTGGGCTCGTCCACAACCGCATCACGGGCGACGGCGCGAAGGAGCTGCTGGAGGCGCTGGACACGAACACGCACTTGGAGACACTCAACCTCGCGACCAACCGCATCCCGCACAGCATCACGTCGCAGATCCGCATGGCGCTCGCGCGGAACCGGTACGTTCTGGGTATAATTAGGCTTGACGGGCTGCGTGAGAGCGATGACGCGCATGCTGACGTAGGCTTGTATCTTGTCGTGGATGAGTAGTGTCGAGGCGCCCCGCGTGTCTTCGACGATGAAGACGGCTGAGGCCGATGTAAAGAAGCGCTTGGAAGAGCTGCAACGACGTGCGGAATGTGACGAGGACGATGATGCCTGCAGCGACGCGAGCGGGTTCTTGAGCTGCTCGGATACGGACACGGAAGAGGAAGCGGAGGATGGCGACGACGGCGTGTGGATATGAACGACGGCGCGGGGACTTCAGATACTTACCGAAACTAATTTACTCACCCCTCGAACTGCCTTCTATGCTAACGTCTAGTGCTCTATGCTTGCGAACGCGACTCTTCCCAAAATGAATGAATGTCTCTACTACTACTGACTACTGGTACCACGACGACCGTGTCATTAGGTCATGCCGAGTGAAGTTGTTCGTGGCACTCCAAGTCAACGTCCTCGTTCAGGTGGCTATCGCACTCCTCGCTGGTGACAAACGGTGCTGCATCACCCACTGTGCGAAGTCGAGAGCGGGAAATCGCCTGCATGATCTCCCAATCAAGAAAATCGACAGGAGGCAGCGCGTCGCGAAGGAAAAGATCTCGAAGCGGTACATCCCACCACTCTGCCAAGCTGTCGGCACCTGGCAAGTCACTTGGTTCGATATCAGGAAACAAGTCGATAATGCTTGAAGTGTCTTCATGAAGCATACTTGATGGTAGGTCGATATCCTCCTCCGTGGAAATATCTCGCGACGCGACTTCGTTGTTGTCACCAGCATGAACATGCTCTGGTTCCGCGATCTTGACCTTCTCCTTCGTCAGTAAGGACACCAGATGCGACGAGCAACTGGTTCCGATACGCAGGAGCGAACAATCCACAAAAATTGCCTTGTTGAAAATGACCCCCTTTCGAGGCGTGGCAAACCCTCGTCGGCGACCGGTTTTGTTCTTCAGCTCTTGGGACAACGAAGACATCACCACAACGTTGAGACTGGCGAGGACAGAGACGACATCATACACGCGGCGATTGGTTTCGACCAGAAGACTTTCACGTCCTTCACCAGATAGTGTGCTCTCGCAAGCGAGCCGTGCTTCAACGAGGCGCCGATTGAGTATACCAAGCGAGTGCGTGCCGCTGGCGTCGTTTTGGAGCATGAAACTCAGAAACGACACAGTTGTCGCAGCTAGATGTGGCCAACTCTCGATAGCTGCTTGGGTGTTCGAAGTCTTTAACAGCATCATGTCAACGTCATGCTGATTGGTGTTCGGGTTCAACTCGACCAAACTCTTGGAGATGCCTTGGGCTCGCTGGCGAATCGCTTCCAAACGGCTCAAAGCACCCTCACTTCCGAAGTACAGAAACTGCCCACCTCGAAACCGAGAAATAGTTGACGTCTTGTCGTGGATTCGCTTCAAAACTCCAACGCCTACAATGATAAGAATGAACTGTGAAACACACTCCAGGAACTTCTACATAGCAATGTGCGTACCTTCGAGGACGTGAAGCACATCGTAAACGCGGCGCTTTCTTGGTGCTGAAGGAGCGAGGTGCAATGTGGTTATTAGCGATCCCATGCGAACGAGCTCAGGATATGGTGACAACTGACGTACCGAGCATGAAATAAACCTCACTGACAGGAATAACGACCGGATATATAGGCTTCTGAAGCCCAGAAAGTCGCATTTGGGCGAGCTCATGCTCCTTGAAAAATGCCAAGGTGACACGAGTGCTAATGAGATCAAGAAAGATCAAGTTAGCCAACTGCACGAATCCGTCAAGTTGAAGAAAGAACTGCTCACATGTTGCGAAGGCTCTTCGCGACAACAATCATCGACTGGATACGATGCCACACCGCATCGCCAAGCGCACTCGTTATCGGGCGTTCGACCGGCTCCGTCGACGTCTTCTTGTCTTTCGATCGATTCTTCTTCTTGGGCTCGCAGTTGGTGATATCAGTGAGGCTCTCCGAGCGCCGTCTCTTCTTCTTCTTCTCGCTGCAAGGCTTGGAGCTCTCCAAGCTTGCAAAAGGCCCAACGCGGATCGTACGCGGGTTCAACGTAGGCTGTACACGATTCGAAGAAATACGTCAACCAGCGTGTTCCCGCATTCGTTTTCTGACGTAGATGTGCTACTCACCGCTTCGCTCGCCGTGCACACCGCTGACTGCATGTCTTGTCGTCTCTTGTGGGTGCTGGGACTTGGGAGCTCGTTGGGGCCTGTGCGCTTGGAAGGAAATTGGGAAGTGTGAGGCGATGTGCCCCACCTATCAAGTCGTCCTCCACTCACGGCACTGTATCCATCGCGGCGAAGGGTGCAACATTGCTAACGGACCAATACCAATTCGATTCATTTGTGACACATTACTTCGAGACATGTGACGCTCGTACTGGTTGAATAGCACGTTTCCCCAATGTTGAAGTTGCCGAACGACGTTCAAGATGCCTGACGACGCGACGACACCGCTCCGGTCCTCATGCGGCCACACACTGTGTGGCCAGAATCGCCCTCCACTGCGTTTTCGTACCGACTCTTATAGTGGCGACACCGCGTCCACAACGAAGGTGACTCGTGGCGAGTGTGACGAGTCCCTTGTCGCCAGCGCATGCATCGTTCACAGTCCGGAGCGGACGGCCGCGCGGACGCTTCAAGTGGGTGAGCGCGTGGCCACATGTGGGGGCCCCGGGCACACACGCATCACGGACAGACCCTTTCCGTGCTTGACCCCATATCCGAATGGATCAGGGAGCGCCCATCGTTGGCGTCTAAAATAGTTTAGCGATCTTGCCCCGCGGGGCTTGCTTTGTGTAGAGTCCTATCTTTAGTCGCCACCCAGCAGCATACATTAGACACGCATGGTGACATGCAAGCGCTCAGTAACTAGGAGAGGAGGCATCGATCGATACCCTTCTATATATATACATATACATGCACGCCGCGCTTTCTCCTCGCATATGTTGCGTCGCCGATGGCCCCACGCCATACGTCTTTATCTCGCCTCCGACCGCTCGCGTCGCTGCGATTGCCTCTGAACCCCCCGCGCGGACCGATCGAGCCGTTGCCGGAGGTTCCACGCGCGCGCAGGACGAAGCCCGCTCGAGTTCGCCCGACCGCCAAGGCCGCGACCCCCGTGCTCTGCGGGCCGCCCAGCGCCGCGCTCCAGTACGCCACGGCCACGATGCCGCCGACCGCGCCCAACACCGCCTTCCGGCTCGTCCACTTGGGCGACAAGCCCAAGAACGCCGAGCTCGGGTACTGTGACAACTTCATCGTGACCTACAAGTACACGGCCGTGACGTTCGTGCCCAAGTTCCTCTTCGAGACCTTCCGCAAGCTTGCGAACCTTTACTTCCTCGTGATCTGCATCCTCCAGTGCATCCCGCAGATCAGCAACACCGGTGGCCAGCCGTCCACGCTGCCGCCGCTGCTCTTCATCATCATGGTCGACGGCGTCTTCGCTGTGTTGGAAGACCGCAAGCGCCACGTCGCCGACGCCGTCGCGAACTCACGCCCCACGAACGTGCTTGACGCCACGACCAAGACGTTCGTGGCCAAGGCCTGGGCCGAAGTCGTCGTGGGCGACGTCATCAAGCTCCAGAACCGCGACCTCGTGCCGGCCGACATCCTCGTGCTCGCCGTGAGCGAAGCGCCCGGGCAGCCCCCGTGTGGGCTCTGCTACGTCGAGACCAAGTCGCTCGACGGCGAGACCAACATGAAAGTGCGGTCCGCGATGGAGTGCACGATGGCGGCCATGGGGACTGTCGACAATCTCGGCAAGATACGCGGCGTCGTGCGGTGCGAGCACCCAAACAACGCCATCAACAGCTTCCAGGGCGTGCTCGAGCTCGAGGGCAACGAGAAGCAATCGATCCCGTACGAGAGCGTGATCCTGCGCGGTTGCATCATCCGCAACACGGACTGGGTCCACGGCGTCGTGCTCAACACGGGCAAGGACACCAAGATCATGATGAGTAACTCGGCGCCGCCGTCCAAGATGAGCACCATGGAGCAGTCGCTCAACAAGTACATCGTCGTGCTCCTGATCATGCTGGCGATATTCAGCGGCGCCGGTGCGACGGGCGCCGTGCTATGGAAGCGCTCGAGCGGCAAGCCGTGGTACCTCCGGCTCGAAGAGGCGACCTCGAACATCGCCGCGGACTGGATCACGATGCTCTTCTACTACTTGCTCTTGATGTACCAGTTTGTGCCCATCTCGTTGTCCGTGTCCATGAGCATGGTCAAGTATCTGCAAGCGCAGTTCATCCAGTGGGACAAGGAGATCTACTATGAAGAGACCGACACACCAACGCTCGTGCGGTGCATGTCACTCAACGAAGAACTCGGGCAGATCTCGTACATTTTCTCGGACAAGACCGGCACGTTGACGTGCAACGTCATGGAGTTCCGCAAGTGCTCTATTGGTGGGGTCTCGTACGGCCACGGCACGACCGAGATCGGCCTCGCGGCGCTCAAGCGAACAGGGAAACCGCTACCGCCCGAGCAACTCGACGCGTCTGCCAACAAGGCCCCATACGTGAACTTTGACGGGCCAGAATTGTGGCGCGACATGGACGGCGCGTCCGGGCCCGATCAGCAACGACGGATCGAGGCGTTCTTCTCACACTTGGCCATCTGCCATACCGTGATTCCGGAGCGACGCGAAGGATCCGACGAGGTCATTCTGTCGGCGTCAAGTCCAGATGAACAAGCGCTTGTCGCTGGCGCTTCGTTCTTCGGCTTCCAATTCCTGAACCGCACACCGGGCTTTGCACATGTGCGCGTGCGTGGTTCCGATAAAAAGTACGAGATCCTAGATGTGCTCGAGTTCAACAGCACACGGAAGCGAATGAGCGCGATCGTTCGACATCCAAACGGTCGGATTTACATCTACTCGAAAGGAGCCGACGTCATCATCTACGGACGGTTGTCCAAGAGTCTGGACGCCACCGGAACCAAGCTTCTCGAGGATACGCGCGAGCACATCAGCATTTTCGCCGAGGAAGGGCTGCGTACGCTCACAATCGCGTACCGAGAAATCGAACCATCGGCGTACGCCGAGTGGGCCGACCGCTTCCACGCAGCACAAAACAACCTCGATGAGATCGACAAGCGCAAGAAAGATCTCGTGAACGACATCGATCGGTGTATGGACGAGATCGAGTCCGATTTAGAACTACTTGGCGCCACTGCGATCGAAGACAAACTGCAGCAAGGTGTTCCAGACGCGATTGCAAACCTCGCGGCGGCCGGAATCAAGATCTGGGTGCTCACTGGCGACAAGGAAGAGACCGCGATCAACATTGGATTCGCGTGCCAGCTTTTAACGAACGATATGAAGATCGTCATCATCAACGCCAAGCGGTTCCCGACGCCAGAGCTGATTGAGGAGGAGCTGACGAGGCAGATCTCCGCGCGAACCGTCGACGTTCAGATGTACATGGACTCACCACCCAACGCGCGGCGGGAGCTCAAGGATTTGGCGCTTGTCATTGATGGCGAAACGCTGGTCTTCGCGCTCTCCGGGAGCTGTCGGTATCTTCTGTCTCAATATTCGCAGTACTGCAAGGCTGTGATCGCCTGCCGTGTGTCTCCTGCTCAGAAGGCCCAAATGGTTGCGCTGATCAAGGAGTATGTGGCGGGTGTGCGAACGCTCGCGATTGGCGATGGTGCCAACGACGTCTCAATGATCCAGGAAGCCCACGTCGGCGTGGGGATTTCTGGTCAAGAAGGCATGCAGGCGGTCAACTCCAGCGACTACGCCATCGCGCGATTCCGATTCCTGGAGCGATTGCTCTTGGTGCATGGGCGCTGGAACTACCGGCGACTCGCGCAGCTCGTGCTCTACATCTTCTACAAGAACATCCTCTTTACGGCGGCCCAGTTCTGGTACACGTGCATGTGCGGATTCTCTGGCCAAAAGTTCTTCCTCGAGACGGGCGTCCAGTTGTACAACCTCTCGCTCACGTCGTTGCCCATCGTCGCGCTATCGATCATGGATCAAGACGTGAGCGACGTCATGGCGATGAAGTTCCCGAAGCTTTACTCGACGGGCCCGCGCGACGAAGACTTGAACCCCAAGGTTTTCACAATGTGGGTGCTCGGGGCAATCTACGAGTCCGTCGCGATCACGCTCGTAACCATCCACGGCCTGGAAAACGCGGCCGTCAACGCGTCGAGCAGCACGATGTGGCTCGAGGGCAACATCATTTTCACGCTCGTCGTGCTCATCGCGAACCTGAAGCTCATGCTCTTCCAGAATAGCTTCATCTGGCTCAACCACATTTTGTACTGGGGCTCCATTGCCTTCTGGCTGCTCGTCGCGATGGTCGCCGGCCACATGAGCGCGCTCTCAGACCTCGCGTGGGAGCGCATGCTCGAGCAGACCTTCGAAACCATGGGCTTCTGGTTGCTGCTGCTGTTGATGCCCGTGACGTGTCTGTGGATCGTGTACGTCTTGAACGGCTCGAAGATCGCGCTGTATCCGGAGTACTGGCACATCGTGAAGGAAGCGACCAAGTTCAAGTCCGACCAGAGCAGGCTCCAGTGGGACGACATGAGCACGTCATCCGTGCCTGTGCCGGCCAAGATCAAACAGCGGCGCACCAAGTCCTCTCGCCCTGGGCTTGTGATCCCGACTAACGGCACGAGTCCGCGCGCGAGCGCTAGCAAGAACCAGAAGATGTCGCTGAGCGTGCCGCACCACGGGTTTGCGTTCTCCACGGACGCGCACGCTGGCGCGACCGAGACGCATCTCGTCAAGCGCAGCACCGTCAGCCTGCTCGACACCGTCCCACAGCAGCCGCAGCAGCAGTAGGCCGTCGCTGCCAATCTGTAGGTGTGTCCATCCCCGTAGAAAGGAACAGATCCATCCATAAAGGGGGCGTTGACCTCACCAGCTTATCTGCGGTGCCATAGGCACGATGTTTGCTTTGGCGGCGGTCTCTTCTTGTCCATTCTCATAATGGGCATGCGACTGGAACGCCACGTGAGCGAGTGGGAAGCGGAAATCGGGAATCACGCGCGATGCGGAGGACCCGCACGCCGACGCCGCCGCTTCGTCTCGTACGTGCGTGCACCGGTCGTATAGTCTATGGGAGCGCAGATTCATGCATTAGCACTCAGACTGATGAGAAAGCATTCCAATAGAGTCTAACGGTCGTCTTTACCTGGCCGCAATGCCCTCGAGACGCATATAACCCCGAGCTCGGTCGTTGGCCGAGAGCAGCGGCAGCGCGGAGAGCCGTCGGCGCCGTTTCTCGTTCTGGCACCGTCGTGTGGGCTTTAGTACCTTGAGTAGAGCGTTCTCTGCGATGGCCTGGATGGCGCTGCCGCGTGGGAGCCGTGAGAGACGCCGACGGAGGCTCCGATAGAGCCGGAGACGCCGCACACACGCCACCGCGAGCGCATCTACCGACGGAGATGCCGGCTCCGCGACAGGTTTGGAGGCTGTCTGATCCGCTGTCCCGTCTGGTGTGAGGGGCTCGATGGGTGGCAGTGGCGCTGTTGCTGGCGGTGGCGGCCCGAGGGGCTTCTTGGTGCTGGTCTTCTTTTTCTTCTTGCGCACGACCGGGCGGCCCCCAGCGACGACCAGGCGGTGGAAGCTGTAGCATGGACACCTCACAACCCGTTAGATAGTCCCCTTATTCTATGCAGTGGAAAAGGAGCGTCCCGTTCCGTACAGGCGATCAAAGGCCGAGGGAGCGCCCGCGGCGCCGTCGCCTTGGTGGCCATCGGTGGCGTTCATGTTGTGTCAGACGGAATCACGGTGATCTAGTGTCACCTCGTTTAAGTGACCTTCGTCCAGTAATGTTGAAGCAGTATATGTCAGACTGAGCTGAACGTGTAAGAGCGAATAGGTACTGCGTCAAAATGAACAGCTACTGAATCAAATGAATTGAAGCGAGAAACATGTACACACGTCACAAAATACACAGCGTATTTTCAGTGCCGCGCGAGCAGCGGCGTGGCCTCGCTGAGCGGGTCCTTGCGCACGTCGATGGCTACGAACGAGCCTTCGCTGGCGTCGTCCTCCCCGCCACTTACGGTCTGCGGGAACGGCGGACGCCAGAAGTTGAGAAGCAGCGAGAACAGGATCACGGGCACGGACGAGAAGAGCTCCGAGAGCCCCGCAAAGGCCGGCGGGACCGCGACCCCGAAGAACGGGTACAGCGCGCCGCACGCGAGCGGCATCATGAGCAGGTTGTAGAGGAAGCCCCAGGTGAAGTTCCAGCGGATGAGCCGGTTCGTGGCGCGCGAGAGGTCCACCGCATTCAGCAAATCCCGGAGATCGTCCTTGACCAGCACGAGATCGGCGGCCTCGATCGCGACGTCCGTGCCGGCGCCGATCGCGACGCCGACGTGGGCCATCGCGAGCGCCGGCGCGTCATTTACGCCGTCGCCGACGAACGCCACGCGCTTGCCGATGCCTTGCAGGAGCCGCACCTTGTCCACTTTTTGGTGCGGCAGCGCGTCGGTGATCACGCAAACGTCCGGGATGCCGAGCTGCGCGGCGACCGACAAGGCCGTCTCGCGCTGGTCGCCCGTGACGATCCAGGTCTGAATCTTGCGCTGGCGCAGCTGGTCGATGACGAAGTGGGCTTCCGGACGCGGCGTGTCCTGCAGCGCCACGAGCGCGCAGAGCGCGTTGTCGATCGCGAGACACACGACCACGCAGCCTTCGCGCTGGTACATCTCGTTCCGCGCTGCGAGGTCCAGTGGCACGTCCACGCGCAATACGTCGAGCATCCACTTGAGCGAGCCGACGCAGACCGTGTACCCGTCCACGCGGCCGCGCACGCCGCAGCCTGGGATCGACTGGAACCCGGAGACGTCCATGTGTGCCGTGTGCACTTTCTTGGCGTACTGCATTACGGCGCGGGCAATCGCGTGCTCGCTGTTGCGCTCGGTTGCGGCCAGATAGGTCCACAGCTTGCGCGGCGTGAGCGGTTGCTGGTGCTGGTGCTGAGACTTGTGGTGCGAGCGCACGTTCGACGACGAGGACGATACCGTGAACGACGAAGCTACGAGAAAGTCGACGACCTGGAGCTTGCCGGTGGTGAGCGTGCCGGTCTTGTCGAACATGATGACATCCACGGAATCCAGCGCCTCGAGCGCGTGGCCACCTTTGAAGAGCACGCCAAACTGCGAGCCGATCGTGGTCGCGACCATGATCACCGTGGGCACGGCCAGGCTGATCGCGCACGGGCAGCTGATCACGAGGATCGTGATCGCGAACCGTAGCGCAAACGGCAGTGGCGCCCAGCCGCGGGTGTCAATCGCGTGGCGCGACGCGAGCTCGTACCAGACCACAAACATCACGGCCGCGACCGTGATGATAAAGGTCGTAAAGTACGAGGACACGGCGTCGGCCACGCTCTGGCTCACGCACTTCGACGACTGAGCTTCGTCCACGAGGTGCACGATCCGCGCGAGCATCGACTCGTTGATCGTGTGGGTCACGCGCACGACCAGCACGCCCTGCGCGTTGATCGTGCCGCCGATCACGGCCGCACCGACTTCCTTGATGACTTTGCGTGACTCACCAGTGACCATGGACTCGTCCACAGAGCTCGCGCCTTCGACCACGACGCCGTCCGTGGGCACGCGCGCGCCCGGCAGTACCTTGAGCAGATCGCCGCGCTCGACGAGCAGCACATCGATGTACGACTCGCGGTTCTCCTTGGGCTCGAGCAGGATCGCGGTCTTGGCCTGGATCTTGAGCAGCGCGTCGATGCTGTGGGCGGCCTTAGCCTTGACGATCTTTTCGATGTACCGTCCGAGCAGAATGAGCGAGATGAGCAGTGCCGTGACTTCAAAGAAGGTCTCGTCAAACAGCGCGCCTTCGGGCACCGGTGGCAGCAGCTGCAGCACGCGCAGCGTGATGGTCACGAGCGAAAACACGTAGGCCAAGAAGGCGCTAAGCGAGATGAGCACGTCCATGGTCACGCGCGAGCCGAAACGCAGCGCCAGGAACGCGCTCTCGTGGATCGGGTAGGCGACGACAAACAATATGGGCGTCGCGCACACAAAGCCCACGACGTTCTGCCAGCTCACGCCCGGCACAGGTTCGCTGGTCACGGCCATTTGTACGTCCGCTGCGAGCAGCGGCGCGATGTACTGCACGAAGAGCACCGGCGCCGACAGCACGCAGCTCCAGAGTAGGTAGGACGCGAACTTGGCGGCCTCTTCTTCCTCCGACTCGACCGCATGGGGCCGCGGCGCCGACGCCTGCACGTGGAAGCCGCCCATGGCGGCCGAGAGCTTGCGCACAAGCGTACGCGCACCGAGCACGTCCGGATCGTACTCGACCAGCACGCTGTTCTGGCCGGCCGTCGCGAGATCCACGGTCTTGCTCTTGAGGTTGTGGTGGGTGTAGTCGCGCACGCTCGCGACGCCGTCGATGCCCAGCAGCTTCTGGCGCGCGCGCTCGGGCGGGTCTTGGCCCACAAACAGTATGACCGTGGCAAGCGACTCGCTGGGCATGGGCGCGGCCGTGAAGCCGAGCGTCGTGACGAGTCGCTCGATGACCTCGGGCGTTGCCGCGGTCGGGTCGTAGTCCACGGTGCCGCGGCTCGTGAGCAGACTCACGTTGACGCCGAAGACGCCCGGCTGCTCGGTGAGGAAGCTCTCGATGCGGGTGCAGCAGCCGCTGCAGGTCATGCCGCCGATGCTCAGGCGCAGCGTCTCGACGCGCACGCCGCCGCGCAGAGACGGGGTCGACGCGCTCGACGGCAGTAAGTTCTCGCGGTCCGACTTGAGCGCCTTGACGCGGTCCGAGAGCGTGATGACTGTAGGCAGCGCAGCGGTGGAGGACGAGGAAGACGCCTTGCTGGTACAGCCGCCGCCCTTGATGGAGGAGATGGAGGACGATGACGATGGTGCGCAGCAAGACTTGACCTGCTTGGCGGGCGCTACGAGGATGGGCGTGGGCGTGCAGCAGGCATCGGCCACACCGTCGGCGTCTTGTCGGTTCGACCAACAGCCTTCAACATTGGTCATTGGCAGAGAAGCGGACGTGGAGGATGCGGAGGACGCGAGCGTAGACATCTCCCCGCTCTCTGCACCACAGCAGCCCTTCGAACAAACCGTCTCCTCTTGGTGCGCCACACCATTCCCATTGGGCTTCACGGGTTCTTCCGTCAGCGCTTGAACTCCCTCGCAGCAGCCCTTGGACGCACATCCGCTCCCCTCCGCCTCCTCCTCCTCCTCTACAACCTTCGCCACCGCCACCGCCTCACCACCGCACCAGCCCTCGGCGCGGGGCGTCGCATCTTGATGGGCAGCTCCGTTCCCATTCACCGCCACGGGCTCCTCCGTCGCCGCGTACTCGTTGCGTTCTCCAGCGCAACATCCGTTCTCCCCCTCCTCCACACACTCTGCTGGACCCACCGCGAAGTCCACTGGCGCCTCCTCCATTCGTTTCTCCTCGGAACAACCGACACCAACGCAACAGGAAGACGCTTCGCCGTTCTCGGCTCCAACATCCGCGTTCTCCGCCGCTTCACACGGCGTCGACGTCACAACCGAAGATTCATCGACGGGGGAAACCACCGATACCGCCTCTGCTTCTCCGCCCACGGGATCCTCCGCTTCAACGGCCGGCGCGTCCTTGTTCTTCTTCGCCCCTGACATGTTCTTGCGCGCCATACCGTTCCTTGATCTCCGCTCCCTCAACTTTGATCTCCGCTCCTCCCCAACGAGTTTGATCTCCCTGCTCCCTTTCGTTGTTCCCTCCTCTTCGCTGCACGCTTCGACACACGCGACGAGTCTCCGTGTCGAAGCTCCCACCCACAATCCAGGCAGCCGGCCGGGCGGACGGAAGGAAAACAGACGAACAAAAAAGAGGAGAGAGGGTGGAGGAGCGCAACACAAAAGGCTGAAGTTTCCGCATAGGTACGCGCTCGCTTCAAACGTACTTAGCAATATCGTACTTACCACCAACATGCGTACTTAGCGACCATTCCTCCAGCATCTCTGGTACCAAGATACATCGTGGAGCAACATGCAGCACCTTGGGAAGCTCGGGCTGGCGATCTCTACGGACGCTGGCTCGCTGCTGGCGTCCGTCTCTTTGGCGAGTGCAGCAGCAACGGCAGCGCCGTCTCCTCCTCCTCCGCCTCCACCGCCTGCGCCGCCGGTCTTTGGCACGCTGCCGTCGCTGAACCCGCCGGCGTACTTTGAGATCGTCGAGCACCGCGTCTACCGGTCTAACAAGTGCGACTCGTCGTCGTTCCCGTTTCTCGCGACGCTGCAGCTCAACACGGTCGTGTACCTGTCGTACGACGAGCTCTCGCGTGAGCTCGTGGACTTTTTCAAGGAGAAGGACATAAACGTGATCCACTTGGGCATGAAGTACCGCACGGCCACGCCCTGGAAGGGCATCTCTGAGGGCATGACGAAAGAGGCCATCGAGTGCATCCTGGACGAGCGGCGCCACCCGATCATGGTCATGTGCAAGTGCGTACAGTATTGCGTATTGCGCATTGTATCGTCCATTGTCTCCATCGTGGATATACTGACGTCTTGTAATTGGTAGGACGGGCGTCCACTTTGCGGGCACCGTCATCGGCTGCTTGCGACGGCTGCAGAACTGGAGTCTCACCGCGACGATCGACAAGGTAGCCTTCCCTGAATATAACCCATCGAGTCATAGACTTGCTCATAGATGACTTGTTCCACACAGTATCGCAACTTGGCCAGCAGCATCAAGACGCGTTTCGAGAACGAGCAGTTCATCGAGCTCTTCGACGTGGATCTCGTCACGCTGCCGCAGCAACTACCCGCGTGGTTTGTGCTCAACCAGCAAATGATGGTATGCGATCGTTTCTTAGATATCTCAATGAATGGGCTGTTCCCCTGACAATCTCACTCTCTGGGAACGCGCAGGAGGAAGAGCGGATCGCGCTGACGCAGGACGAGAGTTTCCCCGGTCTGAAGCGCTCGCCAGTGCTGGCATTGCCACGACCTACCCCGCCCATCGAACTACCACCTCAGGCAACCGGCGCGAACGTCACGAAAGTAACCGCGAAGATTCCGCCAGCGTACCAGCGCTACTACTTCGCAGTGCAAGGGCCGCTCACGTCGCCGTCAGTCAAGTTCTCGGAGAAGAAGAGTATCATCGGAGATGACGACGACGACTAAGCCATGTCTATTTAACAATCAAGTACCCGGGAAAACCAAAACCATACCGCGATATCGTCGATTCATTTCTGTGTATGTGATATGAGTTACGATATAGAGGCGGCTCATACGCGCTGGACACTGCAAAGCCCACTTGTCCGGTCAGTTGCCACCAAACGTGCTTACGTCAGGTCCTGCGTGGCGTCCGTCTCGCCCACGATACCTTCCTTGACACGCAAAAGGATCGAAATCTTCCAGGGCTCAATCTTGGAGATCGTGTCGAACTGGTACACGGCGTCCGAGAACGCATCGCCGTTGAAGTTCTCGTACGCCTGGAACATGGCCTATTAACCAACACTATCGTGAGTTCCAACCGTTCCCCAATCGTGCGATTTAAGTGTCGACTGAGAAAGCGACATACCTGGAGGAACTTGCCCTCGCGGCTGTCGCTAAACGTGTAGTCGATCTCTTGGTACTCCTGGAACTTCATCTGCACGAGCACGAGATCGCTCGTCGCGAGCGCGCAAATACCGGCGTTCAGCAAGTGGTTCTTGGCGTTGAACTTGAGCAGGTTCGAGTCCATCGAGGCCTTGGCGATGCTTTCGTAGATCTCCATCGCAGCGTCGTATCGCTCGAGCTGCGCCGAGAACTGCGCGACCTTGAGCAGCATGTTGTTGGCGGACGACTGCTGGTTTTCACCCGAAAAATAGTCAGCGGCCTGGCGGTACGCCTCGAGCGCGTCTTCCTTGTTGTCTTGGCCTTCGTAAACTTCGGCGATCTGCTTTTGCAGCTTGGCCGCATTCGAGAAGCGGCCGGCTTCGCACAGCATCACGATCGCCGTCTTGAAGTACTCAATCGAGTCCTGCGGGTTCGCCTTGGCCATGGCCTCGCCCGCGTTCTGGTAGAACTGCGCCGCGCGTGAGCTCTCCTTGAGCTTCATCTACAATATTCCACAAGACAGAGTCCAACAGAATCAGATCCCATGGCGCTCCCTCCGAAATACCAAAGAGCTACGCTTGCCACGCACCTGGCACTCGGCGCACTTGGCGTACGCGTCCGCGGCCTCCTGCCCTGCTCATTGGTCACACATCCGTATCAGCTCCCCACATACTAGTATGCCATTCGTCTCCATACGAAGGGACGTACACTTCCGCGCAACCTTGTACTGGTTGCCGGCCTTCTCGAACAGGTCGCTGGCGTCCTCGTACTTCTGCGAGCCCGAGCCGAACGAGAAGAACGAGGTCTTCTTCAGCGTCTTCTGCGCTTGCGCGTAGTAGTCCGCGGCCTTGGCCTCTGCCGACATCCTTCCTTGTTGGTTCTTAGTTGTCGAGTGCGAGTGGCGCCCAGCGGGAAGAGTGCTGTCCTCCGTTTCGCCTTTACTTATCTTGGGGCGAAGGATGTCGTCGCCGTTTCTCTTCCGAGGGTACGATCGGGGTACAGGGATACGGAGCGAAACAGGTGTAACCTGCACAGAAAAAACAGATCGACCCAAAACCATATTTTTGAGTCCAAATCATGTTTAGAAGATCGCCATAATGTGAGTATATATCGGCCGCTTGAACATCGAGACGCTTGCAAAATGTATCTCGACTGACTGGACGAGAGAGCATACGAGGGGACCGCACACACCGCCGAGCAATCGAGGCAGTGCGCTGCAAATCTCGGCTTCCGTCTGCGAGTGCTGAATGGCAAAGTGTGTGTGTGTTTGGTGGAGTCTATTGAGTTACGTCTGGCGATCTCCAGTAGCTTGTTTTGATAATAGCATATTATGCAGGCGACCGAGAATAAATCACGTGGAGGTCAGCCACTGGAGGAATCTCCGGGAAGGAGCGAAGCGAGCTCGCGCCACTCCGGGCGCTCGGTCGGATGAAAAGTCTGCAGGCTGCGGGTGCAGTCCATTGCGACATTAGCGGTGGCGTCTGCCGTTTTGTTCCAGGCCCTGAGGTGGTGTAGCCATCTTGAGACCTCGAGGCGGTCAGCGAAGAGACGCGCGGTCTCGTACTGAGACCGGAGCCGGGCGTTCCGTGGAGGGCGATAACCAGCCAGCTGGTGGAGGACCAACATGCTGTCGCCGACGACCTCCAGGGGGCCCAGCGGTGAGCGTAAGCGGCGCGTAGGCCTGTCACGAGTTCGACGTACTCCGCGAGGTTGTTCGTAGTGGCGGAGCACCACCGAGCCTGAGCCTCCGGGGCCTGGGGTGCCGCGGGACCCGCCATCGAAAAAGAGAACGTAGCGCCCCGGGGCGGATGGGGGAACGACCGGCGGAGGAGGCAGGTCGCGCGTTGTCGCGAGGGTAGCGATGATGGCGCCGTGGGTGGAACGGCCGTCGCGGCGATCGGTCGCTCTTCGTCGAATGCGCGTGGCCGCTGCCGTAAGAACCGAGGCGACTAGCGCGTCGGTCTTGCTCGGATGCCAGAGCGTCCCGTCCTCGGAGACGTGATGGGAGTGACGCCACCGCCAGACGATCTGGAAGCAATGTAGAACCTGTAGTTGCCAAACTTGCCAAACTGCTGCGAGAGCCTCGAAGACGGTCGTGACGGCTGACGGCTCGACGGGAGACTCGGGAACGAGGGGCCAGACGGCGGCCGGTGTGCGCGGAAGCCGCACCCCAAAGACCGCGTCGCGGAAGCTGGCATCTTCCGGGCCCGAGGAGACGGCCCACAAGCCGAGCTTGGACCACCAGTGCCGCAACCTTGTCCACACGCGCCGCGCGGCCGGGCAGTGCCAAGAGATGTGGAAGGTGTGGCCTCCCTCCGGCTGAATGGCAATGCAGTGACCACGGATCGGAATGTGTGGTGTTTGATTACAAGACACTTCGTTGGAGGAGGTCGGCAGCTTGCAATGAGCTACGGCAATAGTAACGAAAACGAACTGGTCAACGACGACAACGCGGGTAAAGCAGGCGAACACGAACTCGCGAGAAGCTCGGCACATCGTCATTCGAAGAAGCGGCGACGCTTCGCGTCCTCTCACGCATCTCGGGTCGGGCCTCCGCGCTTGGGGGTCTTCAGGGCGCGCTCCGCGTCGCGTGCGCGCGTGCCCGGTTCGCTCGGGCGGAGCTCGTTTGCCGTCTCACAAGAGTTGGTACGGGCGGCTGTCGCAGGGGCGATCGCCGGTGCCATTGGGGTCGGGGGGGCAGGCGGCCACGAGGCCTTGCGCTTGGCGTCGAGGTGCTTGAAGACCACCGACACGAAGTCCTTCGTGATCGCGGTTCTGGTGGCCACGCCGCGCATCGTACAGACTTGAGTGAGAAAGACCGCCACTTGCGTGTCGCGCGCGCGCGTGCTCTCGCACCCGCTCTCCATCACCATGGCCGTGGCGAACTTGTTGACCTATCGGCTGTCGTGCACAAACTGGGTGCATCGCCCGCGTCCTGCAGCGACGGGAACTGCGCCGGCGCCGCCGCAGACTGGGACTTGCAACGCCCCGACGTTGAAGTCCTCCTTCATTATTGTGGCTAGCACTTTCCCGCGCGCGTCGAGCGCGGTCGTTATGGGCCATGCTCGAGCCGTTCGAGATGGTGCTTTCTTCGGCAGAGTCTGGCGTCTCGGACAACGCGAGGGACTTGGCAGCCGCTTGCTCTCTGAGCGTCGTCGTGTCCACCTCATGGGGTGGCGTGCGGTACGCGACCGGCTCGAGGCGCAGCGTCTCGGGCGACGAAATGAACCCCATTGGCGCACGCCGGCGTGGGAACGACGGTAGGCTGGGCATTTTTATCGCTGAGACAGAGGGGGACAGCGGTGGCCTCGTAGGCGCGCAAGGCAGCATGGGCACGCCACCAAGCAGCAGCAGCGAGGACACGGTCTCAGGAAACGCTGCATCGTCGACGAATTGCACGTCGTCGCCTTGAGCACGCGTGGGAACGGCGGCAAGCTGAGCATCTTGAACGTCGAGCACGTGGGCGACGGCGAGGAGGGGCGGGAACAAACGCGGCAGGATGCACACGTCGTTCGGGCGCGGCGCCGAGTGGAAGGACCCCGGGAACGGCTGCGCCGCGGGCGAGGAAATGTACGTCGTCGGTGACGATTGCTGCGGCACATGCGCTGAGAACGACGGCTGCGGCGCGTCGCCCGTCGCCAGCCAACAATCACAGCGATGTCCATCTCGCTCGCTGGGAAGACGAAGAGTAGCTCCGCCATCCACATCGACCCCACTCCCGTGGTGTTTCTGTTCTCTGGACCATCGTCTGTGCTGTGACCTTCCATACCCTCTGGTCCACAAGGAACGACAAGAAACATCGCTCAACCGGTCACCCACCGGCATCGGTACTCGTCAACCGCACTATCTCCCTCGCGAAAGCACACGTCCACTCCCTCCAAGCCCTCGATGCAGTCATCGATGACGAATGCCTCCACGACGACACTCGCTACATCTGTGACACCGTTCAGTTATCACTCTAAAAACCAGCCGTCGGCACTTCCCCTGTACCAACATTGGTCGATGTACACTATTATCTACTACGTAGTAGACTGGTAGAGTGCAGAAGAGAAGTCAATACCACATAAATCGTTTGCCCTCCCCCCAAAGACGAAGAGTAGCTTCTTGAAGCTGTAGCGGGGCACAGTAGGTCCCTCATTCCAAGAGTGTCCTGAACTAGGGAGTCCGGACACCCTGGAAATGAGGGACATGTGGCCATCGCTCAAGTTTCACCCTTGCGCGCACACGGCAATCCCGCCGCGAACGCGCTTGATAGAGCATGCGGTCTTCTCGCGCCCGTGAATCAATCTGACCCAGTCGTTTCCAATTGAATGCACTTAGAGTTCACGGACACCTCCTGACCAAACATGCAGTCCTATCCAAATCGAACACACTGGTTCACGCTGTCGCCTACTAAGCGTGAATGGCCTTGGGCTTGTCGCTGACCGAGTTCTTCTCCAGGTTGTCGTAGTGGCTCGCCTCGAGCACGGCGCCGCCCAGATCCTTGTCGTGGGCGGCATCAAACTCCTGGCCGCGACGCTCCGGACCGAGGAACGTGAGCGTGAACAGGTACGCGTACACCATGAACATGAGCGCGCAGATCACACGCGCGTAGTCGTGGCGTTCCTTGCCGTCCGGACCTGGCGGCAGCGGGTACGACTCACTGAGCATGGACTCGATCGTCGCCGTGGTGGACGCGATGAGGTTACCGAGCTGGTACGCCGTGCCGGCCACGAACGTGCTGTACTTTGGCGGCGAGAGCTCCATGAGATGGATGGGGATGACGCCCCAGGCGCCCTGCACACACGCCTGCATGATGAACGCCGGCACCATGATCACTGTCGTGCTCGTGTAGCAGTACGGGTACAGCATGCACGCCGCGAGCACGACGACCGCCATGATACTCAGTCGACGACCAAACACCTGCGAGTAGTAGCCCACGAGCGTGCCGCCTACGAGCGCACCGACCTTGGCCAGCACCATGGTGATGGTGACCTGGTCGGCGTTGAACTGGAGCGTGTTCTTGAGCAGCGTCGGGTACATGTCCTGCGAGCCGTGCGACATGAAGTTCATGCCGGCCATGAAAAACACGAGATACGTGAGCAGCATCCAGTTGCGCTTGAACACGATCTTTCCCTCGGAGATGAACGTGCTGGTGGCGCTGCCCGAGGCCTCACGGAGCCGCTGGCGTTCTTCGTATACCTTGGTCTCTGGAAGACGCAGACGGAAGAGAATGATGAGCACTGGCGGACAGCCACCGAACCAGAACAGCGGACGCCAGCCGTCGATGCTCGTTGAGTCGACGATGATGCGCGAGAAGACCACGGCCAAGAGGTAACCCATGGCGTAACCCTGCTGGAGGATGCCCGAGAGGATACCACGCGCCTCTGGCGGCGCGTCCTCGAGCGCTGTGGCCGCGGCGTTTCCCCAGACACCGCCCATGGCGATACCGAAGAGCGCACGCACGACCATGAACTGCTCGAACGTTTGGCAGAACCCCGTGGAGAGCTCGAGGATGATGAACATGATGTTGTTGACCACGAACGGCCACTTGCGGCCGTAGCGATCCGCCGCGATGCCGAAGATAGTCGAACCCACGGCGCGCAGCATGAGCGTGATGGAGATCCCCCACGTGATGTCGGTCTTGGTCTTGCCGAACGACTCGGCGAGCTCCTCGAGCGTCATGGACACGGTGAAGAAGTCGAAGGCGTCCCAGGTCCACGCAGCGAACGCCACGGCGAAGTTCGCCCACTGGTTTGCGTTGAGTGTGCGCAGCAGCGTGAACGGGTTGGCGACCTTGGTCATGGGCGGCTTGAGCGTCGTCACGCGCGTGCGCAGGTACTCACCGACACTCATCTTCTCCTCAACGGGCGGCGACATCGGCACGGAGCCATGGGCGTTCGGCGTCGTGACGCCGGCGTAGTTAGCCTGATTAGCCATGCTTGGGGGTCTTGGTTTTGCTGCTTGCTGGAATGAGACTGAAGAGGAGGAGCCGCTTGGGTGGTGGGCCGCAAAAGGCAGAATGAGTCGAGTGGATCGGGGAATCTGCGGATCGAAGGGGCCGATAAATCGGCCACCAAGAGCGCACAACCAGCAACACAAGGCTCGGGTGGTGAGAGCACCAGTGGCACTGCTGCTACTGCCACCCTCAGTCGACTCGTTAATCTTTGATCCTTTCGCCGCAGACACTGCGTGCCAAAGTTCAACATGGCTGTGTCGTGGGCTATCCCCTCTCGTCTGACGAGAGGG
>JAADXJ010000455.1:0-21274 GCA_023337735.1 Pythium biforme
GCGATAGAGCGGCGCGCTCGCCTTGGCTGCAGCGATCGCGCCCCACGCGTGGCACGACGAGCACTGGCCCTGCCACTTGGCGTACGGCTGCCCGCAGTCGCCGCAGCGGAAACTGTGCTGGGCGCCGGATGCAAATCCGCGGCTCGGCAACGCACGCATGGACAGTAGCGGCCTCCCAGGAGACGCACGTCGCAGCAGAGGAGATGTGGACGCCGCCGACGTCGCGAGACGGCGCGAGATCAGTGCACCAACCCACATCGTTGACAAGTGCGAGCTGCTCGATTTGTTGCGATGATCCGTGTCGACGTATATGCCGTATAGCCTTGTATACATGATATACATGCACAGACGCAGTATACGCTGAGTTCCGCGCGCGTCGCTTCAACGAGCAGCTCCAAACTGGCGCGCACGACTTGGACGCAAAGGGGAGGGATGGGTACGCTTTCCACTGGTGTTCTTGTGTTGAATTGGTCTTTGAGTCGTCTGATATTACGCAGGATCCCATAACGACTGTTCTTCCGCGTCTTCTCTCTCTCTCTCCCTCTGTGGCTTGCTATTTATTTCGCCCTTTGTGCCCCTCCCTTGTTCGCAGTCGCCGCATGGGAAGTGGAGGTGCCTCGCATGTTCCCACGCGCAGGAAGAGCCCAAGGGGACGTCGGTCCACCCATCGCCGGTAAAAAGACCCGAGCTTATTCAAGCCACTTCCAAGATTCGACGGGCGACGCCTCGCGCGCGCGCGCTCTCTCTCTGACTTGGACAAGCCTTGTTCTAACCTGACCATGCGCTCGTCGATGGAGCTCGTCGAGTACGTGCCGGGGGCGCTCTACTTGCTCTCGAGCCACGCACTGCCGCCACCAGCCTCCGCCGTGCAAGCCACCGCGACAGCGACGCCATTACGCATGACGTACATCCACGTCGAGAAAGAGTTCCCGTACCAGAACTTCTACTTGGACTTTGGGCCGCTCCATCTCGCGCACATCGTCGCGTTCGCGCGCACGCTCGACGAGAAGGTGCAGGCCTCTGTCTCCTCAAGCGACGACGACAACCAGCGAGACGTCGATGTCCCTTCTGTCCCCACGCCGATCTGCGTGTACACCTCGATGGTGCCGCAGCACCGTGCAAACGCCGCGTGTCTGTTGAGCTGCTGGGCGCTGCTCGTCAAGAAATGGTCCGTCGAGCGCGCGTTCGCGCCCTTCCAGCAGCTCCTTCTGCCGCCGTTCCACGACGCGTCGCCGAATGTGGACCGCTTCGGACTTGGCGTGCTGCAAGTGCTGCGTGGGCTCGAACGCGCGATCCACTGCGGCCTTTTTCCGGCTCAAATCGACGCCTTTGACGACGTGGCGTTCCTGGACGACATGGACCCGGACAAACGGGATCTCACGTGGATCACGCCGCGCGTCGCGGCGTTTGCCGGCCCGCAGAGCCAGCAAAACTGGTTTGGCCGAACAAAGCCCCATGACTACGTCGAGTACTTTCGCTCCCGCGGCGTCCTCACCATTGTGCGGCTCAACAAACCAAAGTACGACCAGAGCATCTTCACGCGCATGGGCATCGACGTCGTCGACCTCTACTTCCCCGACGGGACGTGCCCGCCCGAGCCGATCGTCGCGCAGTTCCTCGCACTCTGCTCGTCTGCGCCAAACCCCAAGATCGCTGTCCACTGCCGCGCTGGGCTCGGACGCACAGGTACGCTTATCGCGTGCCACTTGATGGAGGCGTTCCAGTTCTCGGCCGAAGAGGCGATCGGCTGGCTGCGGCTATGTCGCCCCGGAAGTGTCATTGGTGCGCAGCAGCACTTTCTGCGCGAGTTACGACCGCGCATTTCCACGATCGCTGCAATGGCGAAGAGCAAGGGTCGTAGGAATAGCGACGCGAGTCCAGAAGATCGGAGCATGACGATCGATGAAGACCAGCAGCAGCAACAGCCGACGTTCAAGCCACCCACCAAAGGCATCGCGAGTCGACGGAAAGACGTCTCTGTCAGTGCGACGAGCGCATCCGTTTTGCCACCTCCGCGGCCGACGGCGTTGCTTTTGCCGCCTCGCATTCCGGGTCGCCGCGTGACGGGAGCTCCTTCGTCGACGGGGGCGACCATGGCTTCTCATGCAAGCCAAGGTGATCTGCTCTTGCTGCGGAAGCACGTGCAGCACATGCCGCTGCCGCTTGGCGCGAGTCTCTGGCCGCCAGCGCCGTCCGTCGGCGGGGCCTGAGCTGATGCTGGATCACATTTGTAAATTTTGGCCGCTACTTTGCCCTCCGATTGAACCTTGATCCCTGCGGCGCTGTCGGTGGCTTCGTTTTGCATGGGACAGTGTCGCTTGGTGCTTTGTGGGCCATTTGCAGCGTCGGGGGCTCTCCAGTCGGCGATTTTGAAACGACAACGACGGCCCAGCCACGCGGCCGTTATGCGCCACGAATACACCAGCTCGCATAGGGAGGAGCAAGGAGGATGTGGGATTGCACCACGTCACGGGGGGGTCGTGGTCGGGGCTTCGACTCGCGCTCCCCGGGGCCACAATCGAATCCCAGCGGAGAGCAAGCATGACGGACAAGGGCACCCGCCATCGCAGCAGCAGCGAGCGCGAGCGAGAGCGCGACCGAAACCGCCGGGACCGCGAGAGCCACTACGACGACGACGACGGCGACAGTGTGGACGACCGTCACAAGCGATCGTCTTCTTCTTCCTCTTCACGCGCGTCCGCGTCGTCGCCACGGTCCTCCGATCGAGCGCGCAAAGACAAGGAGCGCGACCGCGAAAGTGACCGCGGCGGGCGTCGCGACCGCGATCGAGATTACGACCGCATGAACGACCGGGACTACGACCGCGACCGAGAACGCGCCGACCGTGGGCGGGACCGCGACCGCGACCGGGATCGCGACCATTACGACCGGAACGACGACCGCGACACTGATCGCGACTATGATCGAAATGGGGGCGGCGGCTACGACCGCGACCGCAGCGATCGTGGCAACAGCAGCACGAGCAGCAGTCGCACCAGCCGATCCAGTAGTGTCTCCTTCTCGCGGCCTGCGACATACGATCCGAGCCTCGCGCAGCGCGCGCTCGGGCGCTTCGACGAGGACGACGAGGATTCGCGGCGTCGCCAAATGATGAAGAATGAGCTGGGTCTCGAAGAAGACGACGACGGCGCCGGACAAGACGACGATGAGGATGACGAGAGCGGCTTGGTCGGCAATGGAACACCGCGGCGAAAGAGTGCCAGCGGCGGGGTAGCCTTTGGCGCTGGGCGACCAGCGTCCGGCGCTGCTACGAGCCATGGTGCCACGGCCTCGAAGGAGTTGCAGGAGCGATACAACAAGCTCCAGCAGGAACTTCAGATCGCGCGCGAGAACGAGCAAAAAGCGCAGGAGTCACTCGGCAAGCTGCAGCTGCTCAGCAAATCGCAGACCGCGATCTTGAAGACGACGATGATCAAGAAGATCCAGGAGCGCGACGACGAAGTGGAAGAGATGGCCGCCGTTGTCAAATCGCTGGAGGCCAAGCTCCAGCACGCCGGCGTCGCCGTCGAGAGCTACGTGCCACAGAGCCGAACCAGCGCTGGCAACAACGGTAACGCCAGCGGAGGCGCAAGTGCGGCCGAAGCCGAGGCCGTTGCGGAGATCGGCGCCATGAAAGCCGAGATGGACCGCCTCATGGACGAGAACAAGTCCCTGAAGGCGCAAGCCGCGTCGCAAGGAGCCGCTGCAAGCAAGCAAGCGCCTGCGCCGCTCACGTCGGCGCCCTTACCCACAGACGACTCGGTAGCGAAAGCGAAGCTGGTCGAGCTCGAAGGTGAGAAGAGCGCGATCGAAAAGCAGTGGAAGACGGCTCAACAGCAGGTGGCGACGCTCAAGAAGGAGCTCGCAGCTGCGCAGGCTCCGGCTCAAGCAGCTTCTTCGGGTGCTTCGTCGAGCAGTGCGCCTGGGATTGCTGCGACTCTTCCACCGGCGGCTCCAGACACCAACGCAGCGGCGAGTGTTGAGGAGATCCGTGGGCTCCAGAAGAAGGTAGGTTTCGTGTCCCTCGACGGTCACACACAGGGCGCTAACCAATCCTCTTGTTGTTTGCGTAGCTTGCTGAAGCGGAAGACGCGCTAAACATGTCGAAGAAGAAGGTAAGATGCCGCGTGATCTCTTCTTCCGCAGCGGTGGTTTCTGACATGCGAGGCTTGGGTTCTTGTGGGACAGATTCAGAAACTGGAATCCGATTTGTCGAGTGCGTCCAGCAACCAAGCAGCGCTGGCTGCATCTTCCTCGGAAGCCGTGAAGGCCGTCGCCGATACGTCGTCGAAGTTGGAGGCACAGCTGCAGCGCCAAGAGGCGGAAATCCGAGAGCTCCAGACTCAGCTTGAACAGCAGCAGAAGACACATCAAACCAAAGAAACCGCGTGGGAAGAGAAGCATGCAAAGCTCAAGACGACGGCGGAGACGGAACTTGCGAAAATCAAAGAGCAAGCGAAGAAAGCTATCTTGGATCTGAAGAAGAAGCTCGATGCGTCGACGAAGACACAGGAAAGCAAGCGCAACGCACTTGCCGCGCTCAAGGCCAACGCCTCGAAGCAGAAGAACGATCTTGCGCTGCTAAAGAAAGAAATCTTGACTCAAAACCAGCAGGTTCCTCTGCTAGCGAAGCAAGTCACAGACAAGATCATGCACCGTGTCCAGCGTCAGACCGAAGCGATGGCGGGCGTCGTCGAGAACTACAAGCGCGAAGTCAAAGAGCGCAAGCGCCTGTTCAACCTCGTGCAGGAGCTCAAGGGCAATATCCGAGTGCTTTGCCGAGTGCGACCCATCTCCAAGTCAGAACTGGCCAACGGCAGCAAGGCCGTCTGCAAGTTCACGCCGGAGGAGATCACGATCGCCGGCGAGAAAGGCAAGGTCAAGACATGGGAGTTTGACCGCGTCTTCGACACCAACTCGACCCAGGATGAGGTGTTCTGCGAAGTCCGACCGCTGGTCACGAGTATCTTGGACGGCTACAGTGTCTGCATCTTCGCGTACGGCCAAACCGGCTCTGGAAAGACCCACACCATGTCGGGTCCTCCCGAGAGCCCCGGCATCAACACGCGCGCGCTGCAGGAACTCTTCCAGCGCAAGACCGAGCGCTGCAAGGAGTTCCAAGACGACATCACCGTGAGCGTGATGGAGATCTATAACGAACAGATTCGCGATTTGCTCGCGGCTGATGCCGCGAGTACGAACCTGCAAGTGCGTCAAGGCCCCACTGGCAACTTCGTGCCGGGTCTCACGACCGTGCCAGTGCATTCGCTCGACGAGGTTTTCGATTTGATCAGGCGGGGCAACAAGAACCGCAGCACGCACGCAACCGACATGAACGAGCACAGCAGTCGCAGCCACTCGATTCTCTCGATCAATCTCAAGAGCGTCAACTTGGTCACGGCAGCGGCAGCGAATGGCAAACTCTTCCTCGTCGATCTTGCCGGTTCCGAGCGCCTGTCCAAGACCGGCGCCGAGGGTCAGCGCCTGAAAGAAGCACAGAACATCAACAAGTCGCTCTCGGCCTTGGGTGACGTCATCGCCGCTCGCGCGAGCAAACAAAAGCACGTGCCGTACCGCAACTCGTCGCTGACGTACCTGCTCCAGGATGCGCTGGGAGGGGACTCGAAGACACTGATGGTTGCGTGCGCGAGCCCCGTGGACTACAACAGCGAAGAGACCTTCTGCACCCTCAACTTTGCTGCACGAGCCCGAAGCGTGGAGATGGGCAAGGCCACAAAGAACGTCACATCCGCGCCTACAAAAGAGTAGAATGGTTGGTAGTTGAGAAAAACGACACACGATCATACCCCACGTGTGGACAACACGTTGGACGGCTGTCGCTTCATCAAAGCCTGTTTCCCAATACATAAATGCGCTTTCATTCTTCACTCACGCGTTGTCCTAAAGTCTTTGCCTGGTCCTCACTTGCGACCGCGACGAAGTCGACGGCTGCGCCTCGAGGTGATCTCATCTTCGTCCTCACCACCACTCTCTTCAGGACGCGAGACTTCGCTAGTTTCGTCTTCTCCGGCAGCCTCATCTTGCACAACAGTGGCATCTTCATCGTCGGAGAGCTGCGTGATACGACCACTCGATCTACGTCGAGATTGACTATGAGTGGCTCGGGTTTTCTTTTGTGGGGCAGTCTGCTCGTCGACAACGTCAAGCTTGCGTTTCGCTGACGACGTTCTGGTTCGCTCTGTTGAGTTCGCGGCATGTATAGTTGCACGCTCGTCATCTGACTGGTCCGCAGCAGTTGGTGTCGTGTTGCCCCGCTGCGGAGTGCCAACCGGCTGATGTTGGCGACGCTTTCTCGATGGGGTCGCCTCCGTAGCACCTTCCCTCTCGACATCTGCTTCGTCCACGTCCACCTGCGACCGGGCATCATCGCCAGTTTCATGGCCACGACTGCTTGTGATGCTCAACTTTCTCTTCCGTTTCAATGCCTTCGCCATTGCAGCAGTTTTTACCACGCCGTCGGGGTTCGAGATCACGGATTGGAACTCGAAAACAGTTCGCCACTCCGCGCTGATTTCCTCGCCTTCTACTGGAGCATCTTCTGCAAGACCTTCGAGCAATTCAGTGAAGTAAGCGTGCAGTTGTTTCGTGCTTGACTTGTCAAGGTGTGACAGATACACTCGGAGGACTTCCAGGAAAGAAAATTGAGCTGGCCGCTCCATCGCGTATCGGACGCCTTCACATAAAAATCTGAAGAATGGAGCTCGGAGAGATGCCGCGATTTTACCCACGCCCAAAGATTGACTGAGCTTCTTCGCCAACTCCTTCACCTCGCCTTCACTGGTCGCAATTGTTTCTTCGAGTTCTTCTCTTGTCGCCTCATCGTCTTCAATGCCCTCCAGATCTTCCTTCAACCCGAGAATGGTCATGTATACTTGACGCAACGCTGTCATTTGGACTTCCAAATAACGAACGGGTGCTTCCGCTTTGATGTGCTTGCTGAATGCGCGTACAACCTCCTGGCTGTTTTGCTCACCATCGACAAGGTAACGCAGAACCGCGGCTGCTTGGCGCTTGTTCGTTGGGTTCGACTGAGATACGCGGCCCAGAGCAACGAGGATCTCAGCCTTTCCGCGATCCGATGCAGCTTTCAATGTCTTCAGAGCACGATCGGATTCTACTTCACCTTCCGCGTTTTCTTCTTCTTCGGGTTGACCCTCAGGGTTGGATTCCATCTCGTTTTCGAAATACATTTGCGTCAGCAAGACAAGAACCTTCGACAGAGACCAGTCGAGTGTGTCAAACGGCGCCTCGCAGTCCTTGAATCGTTCGACGAAGAGGCATCGAGTGTCGCAGAAAATCAGGAAGGCGGCTCGTTGTGCCTCCCTCACGAAAAGCGCAACCTTCGGATCATCCAACGCGATCTCTTCCATCTCGATGTGCGACTCTTCCTTTTCATCATCCTCAGTTGAACGAGGTTTTTCGACTTTCTTCATGTGCATCTCCAGCACAGCAGTCACGGCGTCTTCAAGAAGAGAGCGAGAGGCACAGACTGATTCAATCTCAGGGCCAATATCTGCGTCAGACGAAGTGTTGCCGGAGGCGCCTTCGTTCTGCTCTTTCTGCGATAGCTTGGCAAATACTGGACGAGTAAGCCACAACACGTCAGTGAACAAAATGTTCAAAGCAGACTTGATCGAATCGGCCTGCAGAAGCGCAGAGTCGAGCTCCGTGACCAATCTTGTGCGGCGACGGATAAAATCAACGAGAGCTGAAGCCAATCTCTCCATGCGTGATTGAGCTGGGACTGTATCGCTGCTGCTCTCTCGTGCGCGCTTTCTTCTACCTTGCGAGGCTGAGACTCCTCTGACTGGCGCTTGCGGCAAGAAGTCTCGGACGCATAAGTGAGTACTCAACCACTGCAATCTTGAAAGTGCCGTCCGAACTGCGTACTCGGAGTCAGTCTTGTCCTTCTTCTTTGAGTTCCGCTTCTTCAAGCGCGATTTCTCGTTGCTCTCAGATGCTTCGGCTAACAGTTTTTCATCCTCTTCAAGGGCTTCTTCTAGTTTGTCGAGTATGTCTTGGAGGAGTTGATGGATAATCACATCGGATTCGCGCTTGATCACTTCGTTGTCACTCTTGCGGAGGTGATGTATAGAGAGCGCCAAGGACTTCAAAAGCCCGACCTCAGAATGAGCTGTGTACGCGTGCCGCAGTTTCTCCAGCAAACTCTTCACGTGAGTCGGTTGGAGTCCATTCACTTCCCCGCTCAAAGTCAAAAGTGGAATGAGCTCCACAAGAAGTGAAAGTTTCTCGACATCGGCCTGAAATCGGACGAGCATGTTCGGGATCTCTTTGCAAAACGTCACGCACAACTCCTCCTACCAAGTAGACGTACACAGAGGTTAGTAAATATCATCAGTGAACATGGGTATTCCCGCTCGGACCAACCTTTTCTTTTGCGAGTTTCTTTTTGCTGGAGCTACTCGCTTTCTCGGTCTCGTCGGTCATGATTTTCTCGACAGAAGCGACAAGCAAACGAATCAGAAGCGTCTGCTGCTCGCTCGTTAAGTCTGGAGCATTCTTGTCAGCCAAAAGCAGGCTTGTCAGAAGTTTCCAGTCTTGCAACACCTCTACAAGCGAAAACAAACGGTGAGCACTGCGCCAAATACTCTTCAGAATGCTCACTACGTACGGCAATCATCGAGTCTCCAGAACGCGTCAACCATAGTTGCGACTGCATCTGCTGGTACTCTGTGGTTGGTAATATACTCTTCAGCAAACTCAACCAATGCGATCGCCTGGGTGTTCAGCTGTTCCTTCGTGAGCTTTGCACTCCTGTTCGATTCGGCAACGCCGAAAGCGTCATACTGCAAGCAGACAAACTCCGCCGCCGCCTTGCGGATCACTTCGTTGCTCTCTTCGAACACCAGCCGCTCGACTGAATGCAGCTCAACATCAGAGCTGATCAAACTGCGCTTGTCAATGGCGATGAGCAATTTAATGCACGCTTCCACAACGCCATCGTCAACATCGTTGCACAGTTCCAAGAAGCGTGGGAGAAAGCGCGAAGTGAAGAGTTCCATCTTTTCACCGAAGTTCTCGTTCTCGTAGAGCCGGAGCAAAACTTCCACAACCCCGAGTCGAACAAGCGCATCTTTGTCGTTGAGCACCCATCCAAGATACTTCAAGTAGTTGTCCTTCAAGTAATGATCTGGAACGACGCTGATCCAGTTCCCAAGGACTCGAACACTCTCGACTCGGACTTCTGGCATGACATCCCGGTATCGATGCACGACTACGCCATTGAAGAGCAACTGCACCATCTCCAGCAGCATCTTCTTACGGTCTTCATACATTTTCTTGTTCTTTCGAAGCTGCTCGAGTTTCTTCGACGACGCGTTCTTCGGTGGTGATTTCGTGGTCGTCTTCGATGACGACTCGGCATTCAATTGGCGCTGGACCACGGATAGTTGCTGCGTGAGCTTTTCCGTGCAGTCTACAAGCGCGTTGCCCACAGCATACGCTGCAATCGTTGTCGTGTGGCGAATCGCGCGGACTTCAGCGCTCGATAGTGAGGTCAACCAGTCGACGAACTGCTCCACGATTTGTGTTGAGAACATCAACTCGCTCTCATAGCACTCCTTGATGAACGCGTCCCAAAAGTCGGTGAAGTTCTGGTGGAACTTCTTATGCGCTTTCGTGCGAGATGCGATAGGGTAGCCATCGTTGGACTTCTCCAAATCGTCCACGACGTAGTCAACGAGGTCACTCATATCCAGCTTCTCCAGCTTCTCTGTCGACGGCACACACTGACCAGCTGCGCCACAGGATTGTAAGACGAAGTTGAGGACCTCACGCGTCGCCTGCTCCGGATCCTCGTCAAATCGCTCGCGCCACTCGACCACAAGATCGGTCATAGACGCCTTGCCTCGCGTGACTGCCTCTGGAGATCCACAATCACATCATGCACGTCAGCCAACTTCACTCTTCGACATTAAAATGCATCGACACGCACTCCACGTACCAAAAAACACGTCCTCCTCGTCTTCGCCGTCCTCTTCTGCAGCGTTCTCGTCGTCTCCGTCGCCGTCTGTTTTCCCTTGCTGCGTCACTGGCTTCTGCTTTCGAGGCCTCGCTTCTTCCGGTACGGGCTTGAGCTTGCGAGGGCGCGGTAATGTCGCCGACGTCTTCTTCTTCACAGGCGTGCGCTTCGTCTGAGGAGACTCGCGCGCGCGCTTCTTGGGCGTCGACTTGCGCTCGTCCAGCTCGAACGCCTCCTCTTCGTCCTCATCCTCGTCCTCATCATCATCTTCGTCCTTCTCATCGTCGTCGTCGTCCTGCGGCTCGCTGTCCACACGCTCTTCGTCCTCATCATCTTCCTCCTCATCCTTGCGACGGTCCTCCACCTCGTACACCGCCTTGGGCCTCTTCCGCTCGCGTGTACTGCGCCGTGTGCTCATCGCCGTTTCCCCTTCTCCTTCTTCTTGCCAGACGCTCACACCAACGCGGGTTGAATAATTGTGGCGCCAAAATGGGGGCGGAAGAAAGCGGTGAAAAAAACGGCAGTAGCAAAGAGAAATCTCCCTCTAGAAGAGCTGCCTCAACTGCTCTTCAACAGAGAGATGAGCAAAGTTAACCAAATGGTTCACGTCTTTATTGTCAAACCACCGCAACAAGTTAACGTTAACGTTTTTTGGCGCCAAAGGCTGCTTGTGCGTGATTTCGTGGAATGGCTCGGAAGGTCAAGGAAGAACCGGAGATTGAGGACCTAGTGGCGCCGCCCACGGCGGCCACGGTTGCGACTGGCTGCGGCCACGGTGTCGCTGTCCATGATGCGGACCTGAAGCGCGTGCGAGACGTGCGCGAGAGTCTTCTCATTTGGTATGATGCGCACCGCCGCAAGCTGCCGTGGCGAGGAGATCCACCGCCGTTTCTGTCGACCGCGACCCACACCAAGCAGACCAGCGGGGCAAAGAAGAGCAAGGCCTGCTCAGTGATGGACGCGTTTGTGCTGCGCCCCAATGTGAGCATAGAAGAGGACGTCAAGGCAGAGCCGAGTGAAGATGCAGCGGCTGACACACCGCCGCGCAAGGTCTCACCGTACGAAACGTGGGTCTCGGAGATCATGCTTCAGCAGACGCGCGTGGACACGGTCGTGGACTACTTCCTCCGATGGACTGACAAGTTTCCTACAGTAGAAGCGCTTGCGAATGCCAGTGAAGAGGTGAGAGCCGTCATTGGAGATGCGCGCATTTTGTAGGAGCTAACTCAATCGTGTGTGCTGGCGACTAGGACGTGAATGCTCTGTGGGCGGGTCTGGGTTACTACCGCCGAGCCCGCATGCTTCATGCTGGTGCCAAGTATGTGATGGAAAATTTCAACGGTGACCTGCCCTCTTCAACTGAGCAGTTGCTGACGATCCCGGGCATCGGTCCGTACACGGCTGGCGCGATCTCGTCCATCGCGTTTGGCAACCGAGAGCCGCTCGTCGACGGTAATGTCATTCGCGTGGTGGCGCGCTTGCGAGCTGTCGGAGCGGATCCGAAGAACAAGCAGCTCATCAACTTTTCATGGTAACCCTTGGTATCCACCATAGCAAAATCGTGAACGTCACTGACCAGAGATGGCTGACCTGAACAGGAAAACGGCACGGGAGCTGGTGGAAGATTGTGATCGACCTGGCGCATTTAATCAGGCCTTGATGGAGCTAGGCGCGACTGTCTGCACCGTTCAAGTTCGTCTTGACCGCTAGATTTTTGCGCGTTGGTGGTATCTATCGCCCAGTGACTTACTTTTGTTGTCTCACCCCATAGAACCCGCTGTGCGCGACTTGTCCCGTGCGTAAATCGTGTCTTGCTTACGAAGAAGCTAAAACTGCACAAGAAAAGCTCCCTCTGAAGTCCGCCAATGAGAATGCATGTGATCTCTGTGATGTGAGCCGCATGGAGGAGTGGCTGGGAAAGCGAAACAAATTCGAGGTGAGAAAGTCTCGGACTGACTTCACCGCTGCTCGCCACATCTAACACCGTGAACGTTGTACGTGTGTGACCAGGTGACACGATATCCGCTCAAGGCGAAGAAGAACGACTCCAAGAATGAGTCTATTTGCGTTGCCGTCGTTTCTCACGCCCAGGATGTGGGCGACTCCGTCAGCCATGACAATGCGTGGAAGTTCCTCATGAGGAAACGCCCGGACGGTGGACTGCTAGCCAGTCAATGGGAGTTTGTGCACTCCAAAGTGGACGACACGGACAAAATCCGCTCGTACGCGCAGCGCAAGACCCACATGAAGCCACGCCTAGCCGACATGTTCGTGCCAAGCACAGTGTTGGCGGCGTCCAACAAGTCGCTTCAGCGCCGAGACCTGGGCGACCTCGTCCATATCTTCTCCCACGTGAAGCACCACATGGGCATCGAGCATCTCCACTTCGAGAAGGCGCCTGCGCTGGCGAAAGCGATTGCTCAGGACTCGTCGAACGTTCGGTGGATGACGGCCGCCAACATGGAAGAACTGGGCATCACCACGGGCGTGAAGAAAATCCTGCAGCTCGTGTTAAAAGGTCCCGGCTCAACGGCCGCAAAGGTCACGAAAAAGACATCAGCCGTGAAGAAGACATCCGCCGAGAGGAAGAAGCAGGTCTCGGTACCGGAGAGTGCTGGGTCAGAAGAAGAAGACCAAGAAGCGGAGGCTCAAGCGCAGCTGAGTACCACGAGATCCAAGCGCAGGACTGTCACAGCGATGGCACACGTCGCAGACGGCAGTTCGGCAGGTGCGGCAAAGCGACTGAAGACGATCCGGAGTTTCTTCAAGAAATAGAGTGCATAAATTTATAGAGTATTTCGGGGTTGGTCATTAAACCAAAAAGTTCATATTGATGGCATGCAGTCACACATACTATCTGTTGCCACAGGAAATAGGTTTCAGCGTGTTTCTCGCACTTCACCGTCTGGAAAGTCGTCATACGAGCGGCTCCGACTACGGAGTTTCCCGATACAACAACCATAACCTTCGCCCCACACAGCGCGACGACACAGAACGCGCCATGGCCGCGCCGTCGTACGAAGATGACACGCCCCACGACAGCACTTCCTACGCTGCCACGGGGGCGCTTCCCGAGCTCGTCGTTGAGCCCATGATGCCGTCGATCGCGGCCGGGTCGCCGGCGCTGGCCCCGCCCGAGAGTCCGTTGTACTACGCTGACCAAACGCCCAAGGTGATCGCGATGCGGCCGATGGGCGTCGACGACATCGACCAAGTGCGCGAGCTTCACGAGCAGTGGTTCCCCATTCGATATCAGCAGGTGCGCACGACCGTTTTTGGCGGCTTTTTTTCTCCTTTTGTTTGTAATAATGGACGTATCCTCTGGCAGAGCTTCTATGACGGCGCCGCACAAGGCGTGTGGCGTGAGACCGGTTTCCCGTTGTTCACGCGGTTAGCGGCCGAGGAAGCGCGGCCACGGATCTCGGTCGTGACGTCGCCGACGGCGGCCGACGAGGACGCGTTTGGCTTCTGCGAATGGTCCCCGCGGCCGCCGACGATTTATGGCGCCGTTATGGCGAGCACGATCCCGCTCACGTCGATTGAGGACCATGGCCTTCTCGCGCCCGACGATTGCATCCACACACACGCCATGTACATTCTCACACTCGGCTCGCGCACGGCCGTGAGGCGGCGTGGCGTTGCGTCGGCGCTGCTGGCCGAGTGCGTCGAGGCCGCGCGCTGCCAGCCGCAGTGCGGCGCCGTGTACCTCCACGTCAAGGCCGACAACCTGAGCGCATTACGCTTCTACGAGAAGAACGGCTTCCGGAATCTGCGTTACTTAGAAGGTACATCGCTTGTTTCGGATCTCGCTGGTTTTAAGTCAGCTCATGCAGATAGTGCTTGGTTGTCGCTAGACTACTACGTGATTGACGGCGTGCGGCACTCGGCGTACCTGTACATTCTCTACGTGAACGGAGCCGAACCGCAGAGCGGCTGGCTCGAGCTGCTCACGAAGCCCTTCTTCGCGTTCTTCTCGCTGGCGTCGCAAGGGCTCAAGAAACTGCTCGACGGCATGCTGGACGAGACCGCATCGTCGCCCAACGACAAAAGCACGCAGCACGGGCGACGAAAAGCGCAGCCGGCGACGGCGCCGCCGCTGGTCGACGACATGCACGTGAGCCACATGCCGGCGCCGCCCTCAAACGCGGCCATCGTCTCGTGTGTGTGAGCAATGTCTCTCTCTCTCCCATCGTGCTTCCTCCTACAAGAAGTCGTGTTGGGTTTTGTGGGCTGCTGTTCTAGAAGGTACCGCCGCGGACAGTCTAGCGAAGACGCGAGCGAGAGGACGAGGAGGAAGGAGAGTGAAGCGAGTAAAATACACAACCCCACAATTGGAAATTGGATGGGATCCTCTCCTCCGGAACGGCAACATTGAAGTCGCTCGTCTCCATCTCCCCACAATACGACGATGTCCTGGCTGCATCCATGCCATCCTCCACGTCCCATCACTTATCAGAGAGTCCATCATTCTTGAATGCTCCACATCATCCATGGCGACCATGTTGCCGCTCATTTTCTCTAGAATAGTTTCAGCCAATTTAGCCAATCATTTCTCTTTTTTATATTTTGAACCAATCAAGCTTTGTTTCCGTTGCCGACCTTGCTCCTTGTTTCGCGGCAAACTCGCGGCAACTTTCATTGCGGCGGGGGGGAAATGGACTTGGACGACGACGCGATCGAGCGCATCGGCGCCGCGATACAGAGCCTGCGGCAGAGCGGACGTGACGACGGGTCGCTACGGCTCTACCGCACGCGCGGGGGCGAGTTTGTGCGTGTGTTGGACGACGACACGGCGCCGCTCACGCCGGAAACGGTGGAGTTAATCCAGGGGAAATCACCATCAAGGATACTGGACTAACAAGTGACTGCTGCTATGCATTGTGTAGCTACACGCCATCGAGGCGTACGCGCGGGGTGGAGAAGCGGCGAGTGCGTTGGTCGAGACGGATACCGTTGATGCGATTGCTGACACCGTCGATGGCCTCGCCGCGCGGGAGAGAACGCCAGACACCATCCAGCACTTGCACGCTGATCCCGCGCTTCCGACTCATGCGGCTGAGTCACTCGACGACTCCGTATCACTAGCAACTACGCCTTGTGTT
The DNA here is from genome assembly GCA_023337735.1 of Pythium biforme. Taxonomy (NCBI): domain Eukaryota; phylum Oomycota; class Peronosporomycetes; order Pythiales; family Pythiaceae; genus Pythium; species Pythium biforme. Next base: position 15,106 of record JAADXJ010000455.1, read on the forward strand.
GATACAACGCCGTTCGAAGAACGCGTGTTCGAAAACGGAGATGTTGTCATGCAGGATGTGACCGACCTGACGGACCCAGTCGCCACGACTGCTGAAGAAGAGACACCGCCTGGCTTGGCCGCAGCAGGCATCCCCGTGGCGGATTGGCTCAATGGCCACGACATCGAGCCGCAAGACACAACCGCTGCTGACGACGTGGATGAAGGCCATGCTCAAGAGACAGCGGGTGGGCCTCCGCGTTCGATAGCGTCTGGTGATCCCATCGACGCGCTCATGTCTCGGTGGCCACACGAGATCAGTGAGCGTACACGTTTGTGCTATGGTGCAACACGAGATTATGCGTCGCCGCCGCGGTGCGTCTTGTATTGGCTGCGCAACGCGCTTCGCGTCTCCCATGGCAACTTCGGCCTCGCCGCAGCACTCGAACTCGCCAAGCACCACAACTTACCGGTCGTGGCACTCTATCTGTCTCCGTCGTCCATCATGTACCCCCTCCGACACTCCTCAGGAATCAACGACGCACTATCACGGTGGTCTGTTGCCGAAGTACGAAGGCGATTACGGGACGACCACCGCATCGAGATGTTTGGATTCACTCCCCAAGATGTGTGGAATCCCTCCGGGGTATCAAGTACATCTGGTCTCGACGGAGGGAGTGCCCTACACATGCTGCTCGACGCTTTTCAGCCTGCTGCAGTGATCACCGATGACGCTTTCTCGCTGAGTGCTCGGGGTGAGATTGATTGCTTGCGACAGTTTCTGCAGACCAGAGTACGTGCGCCATGGCCACTTCTTGCGGTGGACTCGATGACCTGCCTGCCGCTCCAGTCACTATCAGAAGCCGTCCGGAAGTCACTTAGTGTCGAGACAGCACCTTACCTCACTGAAGACGAATTCTCTAGCGAGTATGCCGCTCTCTTCCAGCATCGTGAGCACTTCTCAACACCGGCCGACCCGTCACCACCGACGCTGGGAAATCAAACCTCGGTACGACCAGCCATAAAGGACGCTCTCAATGCTGCCATGAAGAAGATCCAAGTCCAGGAGATCACCTGGAGCATAGTGGATGGGATGAACACGCAGTCAGCTAACTCCATTGCCGCCGCATCTGAACGAATCGGTCTGGAACGCCTTGTGTTGCTGGTCACCGCCACAGACGAGCGACCTGCAGTCCAACAAGAACTCCAGGTTTGATGGTGTGCTCTGTCCTTTGTTCGTGGTCGGAATGTTGCTGACTTTATTGAACTACCTCGCAATGAATAATAGGGATCCGGTATTATGAGCCTGGTGCCGTTTATTCGCCATGGGACTGTCTTTTCCGGATACGTGCTCGACAAACTTGCAGCTGCCATTTTATCGACGCCTCGACCGACCGATGCTAAGTCCCGGAAAGCATTCGCCATGTTGAAGGTGCGTAGCCGAACGAACTAGTGTTTCTTTGCGAACTGTCTTGCTGATGAGCTCCATGATCGCTCAGGTACTTCGCTCGCGTGCGTCATCACACCTAGCAAAAGAACGAGACTACGGCTTGTATCTCTCGTTGTGGGCTTCTCGGCAAGTTGAGCGAGAACTCCAGCTGAACGGACGAGTCACTCCGTTCCGCGCTCTGTCGTCGTTCAAGACGAATTTTTCTGAGCTGTAAGTTTTCGATCTGTGGCGGGATTCAACATGGACGCGAATCCTCAAATCCTTTTTCTTTGACTTGGCACAGAGACACATACGAGCATGTGTTGCCGGCATGGATATCGCCGAACAAGCATCTAGGAGGGTTGTCGTGCCAGACGTCAGTCTATGATCCGTACCAACTCGAAAGTGGCCGCACAGATGACCAATACTGGAACGAGATCCAAGTGTTCCTCATCGAGAAGCGCTACGTGCATCCTCTTGTGATGGTGTATTGGGCCTACAAGATCTTGCAATGGAGTATCTCCACGCGCGCAGGTATAGCGGTGAGTCTCATAATCTCCTCTCCTGCGGGGTCCCTTCGTCCCAACTGATCTACATCTCCTTGTGCACAGACTATCGAGGCTCTCATCGACAAGTGCAGTCTTGGCTCCACGCATTCTCCAGATGCCTCTTTCAGCATGTGGATCGCGCTCTTCCGCATTGGCCAGATCCACCCATCCACACTAGACGCTGCGGAGTCTGCTTTTGTGAACCGCGTCGAAGCCGAGCTGTCCACACAGCCCAGACTGCAATTCCGAAAGTGAGAAGAAATCTTGGTGGGTACATTTTCCGGATACCATCTGCCACAGGTATACGGTATACGAGTATCATCCGGATAATCTACTTTGCGGTGGTCCCCATGCGCTCATCGAACGACTTCTAAAATGGCGACCATGCGATCGCAACTGCTGCGAGTCGCGCGCGCGGCGCCGCGGTGTCTAGGGGCCCACGGCGTTGTGGCGCGACGCGCCCACAATCCGGCGTGGAAGGCGCTGTCGACGCGCATGTTTGCGAGCTCCAGCGACGGCCAGGACGCCCCGCCCTCGTCACTGCCCAAAGTGCAGGTGCTGCGCCACGACCACACGCCGCCCGCAAACTACGTGCAGGTCGAGCAGGACATCGCAGCCATGCAACGCGAGATCCGCGACGCCTACAGGTGGGTTCATTTCTAGCATGGATAGGTGGAAGCTTCACTGACCACGGTATTTTGTGGTCGTCAGCGCTGGCAACTTCGAGGCGGCGCTGGAGATCGGCCTGCAGTGCCGCGACCTCGTGAAGGGCCATTTCGGCGAGAGCCACCCCGTGTATGCGAGCACGATCACCAACATTGCGCTCATGTACAAGAACTCGGGCCAGGTAGAGGAAGCGATCGAGTCGTACGAGTTTGCGCTGCGCGTATACAAGGAAACCGTCGGCGAGCAGCACGCGTCGTTCGCGACGACGCTCCACAACCTGGGCTCGGTGTACCAGACCATGTCACACTCGGTCAAGGGGATGGAGCGCGTCAACGCGCTCCACCGCGCCCAGGAATGCTTCGAAGAGAGCCTGAAGATCCGCAAGCTGCTGCTCGAACCGGGACACCCTGACATTGCATTGAGCATGTGTAACATGGGCATCATCCACTGGCACAACAAGCAGGCCAACAAGGCAGTCGACATGCTCAAGGAAGCGCTCACGATGCTGGAGACGCGTGTGGGAAAGCAAAGCACGCTCACGGCGCTCGCCATGAACAACCTGGCCTACGTGTACAAGGAAGCGCGGTACTACGACGAGTCCATCGAACTGTACACCCAAGTTGTGGCCGTTCGGGAAGCCAAGTGGGGGCCAGAGCACCACGAGACGATCATGGCCAAGCACAACCTCGCGGAAGCGTACCGTGCGAGCGGGAACGAGGACAAGGCGGTAGCGATCCAGAACGAGATCCTCGAGCTGTTTGACGTTGTCGACGAAGGAGGACACAGCCCAGGCAACGGCGACTCGTCTCGATAAAGTGACGAAGGGAGAGATGACAAGGCTCCAGAAAAATAGATTGGGCGCTTCAGATCTGGTTAATGTGATGAAAATTGTGGCTGACACTCAGTTTGGTCGACGGCATCTATACAGTTCCCTCCACAGAAGCTACCGTTGGCCCATATCATGCCGAGAATTCCTCACGGCCATCACAAGAAGCCATGCCTAATCTTCACAGATGAAGCTGCTGGGCTGGGACACCCCACCGTTTCATGGTGCTCTCCGAACGTTTCGTGAAGATGCACCTCCATCTCCCTCTCTGCACGCATCGTCGGTGCGTGTTCCATTGAACTCTCTGGGAGCCCGTCGGGTGTGGTGTGGCGTTCTGTAGTGACTCGCCTATGAACGCAGTTTCGTCAGTGAGCGAACTGGGAGGTTCGATCCAAAACTCGTTGGAAAAAGGGAGCAGTTGTGGTAACAAGCACAGCACGCCAGTGTCAAATACTTGAGTAGTGACATTGATAAAACGCTCAAATCTAGCTAGTACACCCACTTCAACTTCAGAAAGCTCGAATGCCTTCTCACTTTCCATCGGCACCTCACAGAGCGAGCCCGTGGCTCGTTCGTTCCTCAAGTCTTCATAGTCCAATAAAAATGTGGTTTAACGGCAGGAATCTTCAATGAAAGCCACGATTCCCCATCACTCAGCGCGTAACGTTTTCACGTTACCGGAGCTAAGGAGCTCCCAGGGAACTTTAGAAAGAACTCCCTTCAAGAGGAGTTCTGGTGAGTGGTAAGACACACACACACTTCTTCTTGCGTTCTGACGGCCGTACTGTAGACGCACACATCCCGGCAAAAGAGAAATGATATTAATCACTTGGGCACGAGGACTGACACGAACCCCCATCCCCATCACGATCCGGAGCTATCCGTGATTCACGGATAGCGCCTCCCGAGGCCCTAGCGGTCGCCTTGATCGTTTGTCACAGCATCCAACCGTTAGCGAGCTCATTCACCACTTTGCCAGCTCACCACCACATTCCCCAGCGAAACTCAGCGTGCCTCAACCGTGAATTTGTGTTCCACACCATCTCGTCCTGCAAGTGTGATGTCTGCAAGGAGTAGCTCACGTGCGAGACAACGCCCATTGCCGACCAACACGGCGCGAGCTTCGGCCAACTCCGTGTCGACGACTTCGCCGAGCGCATTGAGCGTTTTTGCCCACGATAGGACTGCATCGGCAAGTGCTTCTCCGGCGACGTGCCGGCGAAAGTGACCAAGGAGATGTTCTTTGACTACGACGTGGACTGTGACAACTAAAGCGGCAGTGCCCACTTGATCTTTCCCCACCACAGCCCACCGAGCCCGACAAAAAGCGAGACGAACCAGACGCATCCGACGGACGAGACGAACCAGACGAGTGAGCGCAGCGTCGTCTGGAACGGCATCACTCGGCTCGCGTGGTCGGCTGACCGATCCCTTTTCTGGGGCGCGATTGGTCTTCTGGATGTGAGGCTCGTAACAGACGCTTTGGAACTGACGGGCATCGTTTGCGGCGGTGACGTCTGAGCACGGCCGTGCTACCCTTCCCACGGTCCTATCCGACGCGGAGACCCGTTTGTGTCGTTTTCATTGCTCATTTGCCCTTCTGTTCAAGAGTGACCTGAACATCCATCACGTGAATCCACCCGTCATTCTACACCAAATGAGGACGGCCACCATGGATGCTATCATGGGAATCCAATGGCGTGGGGCGTCCGCAATGCTGCATGTTACGCCCACAAGTCAAGTCGGGTTTTCAGACACTGAAGCCCTGATACTCGATGGTGCTCAACCCTCGTCGATTCTGGCAAGATCAGCGAGCCGACGCCAAGTGCGTTCGACCGGAGGGGGCCGTTTTTTGATCCGCTGTTTCTTCCCCCTCCATCAGAATCTCCCCGAATACCAAGTGCGTTTCCTGGAAACCTCATCACCCAGCCATGTTCATGGTGCGGGAAGAATGGTGGCTACACAGACGGAATGTATACGAACGCCACAATTCTTCTCACTGCGTCTCCTCGCTCTGCTGTCGTACAATCGCGCATGCACCCTGCCTTGGTACGTGAGAAAACGAGAAGTGAGAACGTGAGAAGACTCCCCGCTTCGCTCTTCCTTACGATCCTCTGGTGTTCCAGCTCGTCGGGGCAACCACGACACGAGGGCTCATTCGCTATTCAGCCAACTCACCAACACACCGTCCCCAACACAGCAGCATGAAGTACCTCAAGATCAAGAACCGCACGGGCTCGCCCACGTTCTTCGCGTTCTACACCATCTCGTCCTACACGTGCGACGTGTGCAAAAACTGGCGTTGCATCGAGACGTGGTCCATCACCTACTAGCGCAGCGCGAGCTTAGGGCTGCTCCGCGTCGACGGATGTGCTGAGCGCATCGAGGGATTCTGTCCGCCATGGGACTGCATCGGTATGTGCTTCTTTGGCGTCGTCCCGACAAGAGTGACCGAGTAGATGTTCTTCGACTGCGACGAGAGCCATGAATACAAGGGCGACAAGGCCGACCTGATCTTCACTTACCAGAATCCATCGAACCCAGCGGTGGAAAGTAGTGGTACCTGGTTGCGTGTCCCCGTATTGCGGACGCCCACGCCATTTAGATGGCCATGAGACGTCGATGATGAGAGTCCGCAGTGTGCGTTGAATACACGATACCAAAACAAGGATGTCTATTTGGTAATACTTCAGGGTAGTTGACAGGGATACACGGACGGAGC
>JAADXJ010000456.1:0-21209 GCA_023337735.1 Pythium biforme
GCATCGATGACGAACCGCACGAGATACGGCCGCTGGAAAGGAAAGAGTTCAACGCAACGTCACCCCATTGAAGCCGTCCTGGCTCATCACATGGTACTGTATGTGAGCTGACGCTCTTCGCACATACAGTCAATCTGTGCGACGTGGCGATGTACTGTACCCTATGAGGGAAATGTACAAAGGTGGATCTCCATTTTAGTGGAGATTTGGGCTGCTTGCCGTCGTCGCCGTGGAGACCATCAAATGTAGCCATGTTGAGACCTCCTCGTCTCATCTTCGGATGAGACCCAGGCGCTTTGATTGGCTCACGACTAGCCCATCCTTGCTGTTTAGACGGCAGTGCCTTCTCATCTACGCCACGTCACACGTCGCACAGTGGGGCCCATTGCCATTGGACAAGGCGCCTCGCTTTCCACAAGATTCACAGCCAATCGATTTATTTTTGTGCTGACGGCTGCCGTCGCATCTGCCGTCTCATCGCCATCACACGCTGCCGTCGGTGCCTTCTCATCACGCGTCCTCCTGTCGACTTCAAACGGATTGTGAATTGCAGTACGCTCGATTGGCCAGTGGCCAATGGCCACGCCCGCGTAGTAACTGTATCGAAAGCCACCGACAGACGGCCTCTGTTTTCTTCGAATGTGCGCAACTGTGAAGACGGTCCCACTTGCCTTCACATGTGAAGGCAGGCCGTTTTCCGATCTGGGAAGGCCCCAGGCTTTCGGTTGATCACTCGTGTTGCCGCGCCGTCGTCGTTTCGAAAGTAGGCCAGCAACGGGACAATTGTGCCGCCTGCTGATCGGTGGAGGGTTGCATCTTTGGAGCTCCTCGTTTTTAAAGCTTGTTCTGCGGCTGCCGGTGCCACACGGCGGGCGGCGGCGAGGCCTGGCAGCGAGGCCTGGCGACACAGACACGATCCCCCCTCCTGTCTTGATCCCCCTTCCTGCCGTCTGCGCCATTTGGAAATCCTCCTTCAACCCCTCAAGCGCCCACCAAGCAACAGGCCTAGGCAATCCAGCATGACGGTCACGGTCGACGTCTTCCGCGTGCTCGCGTCCGTGTCGTCGACGCTCATGATCCTGAGCCCGATCCCGTCCATCTACGAGATGCACAAGAACAAGACCACGGGCGTCGCGTCCTTCGTGCCGCTCGCATCCATGCTCTTCAACTGCCACGTCACGTACGTTTAGTATCCTTCCAAAGTCTCCAATGACCAAACGTCTAACTGTACTGGCTTCTTCATAGCATGCTGTACGGCTGGATGGACCACAACATCTTCCCGGTCGTCACGACGTTCCTCACTGGCGACGTCTGCTCGCTGCTCTACATGGCCGTATTCTACTGGTACACCCCGGACCGCGCGTTCGCAAACAAGGCGCTCGCGGGCTTTGGCGGCGCGACGCTGCTGTCCACGCTGTACGCCGTGCTGGGCGGCTACGGGCTCACGAACCAATCGCGCGACGACGTCACGCTCACGCTCGGGTACATCTGCATCATCGCGACCGTCGTGCTGTACACGTCGCCCTTTGAGAAGATCGGCCAAGTGCTCAAGCACCGCTCGGGCGTGTTCATTCCGATCCACATGGTCGTGGCCGGCGTCACGAGCAACGGTATGTGGCTCGTGTACTCGGCGCTCGTGAGCGAGTGGATCATTTTGGCGCCCAACGCGTTCTGCTTCGTCATGGGCTGCGCGCAGATCGGGTTCTATCTCGTTTTCCACCCGCGCACGCACCCGCTGCGAAACGACACGGACGGACTGCTGGAGCTCCACGAACTCGAAGCCGGGGCGCAACCGACCAAGAATACGAAAACGGTCCAGGTCGTACCGGCGGGCGCGGGGGTCGCGATCGAGAGCCCATGCTTCGTGCCGATGCAGTCGCCGCCGCTGGTGCGGCCGCAAGTGTAAGTGGCCTTTGCATGTAATATATGAGATGCCGTGACCCGGAGCTGAGCCGCCCGCATGCACAACGTTGTGGTTTTCTGTTTGTTTTGCTGCGCTGTGTGCTGCAGCTCGAAGGCATTCGCGTGGCCCGCGCGCAGCTATGGCACCGTGAGCAGCGCGGCGGTCGAGCCGAGAGACGAGCCGAGCCGAGTCACGTGCGCGGCCTGAGTCAGGGCCTGAAGTGAACCCGTCATCCACGCTCTGTGTACCGCGCATGACGCCCGAGGACGAGAGACCGTCAGTGTGGTCAAGTGGTCCATGATTTAAGTGTTGACCGAAAGCAGTAGTAATGACAAGCCGAGTGAAGATTTGTCAGTTTCCAGAGACGCGCAGTTTGCAATTCGTCCCCACAGCGATGGGCTTCGCCCGCTCGTTCTTTGACGTCGCGCCGGCCTGCACGTCGACGCTCATGGTGCTCAGTCGACGTACTGCGTGCTCCCGATGAAAACGTCGGGCGTCGCGTCGATCATACCACTAGTGTCCATGTTCACCAACTGCCACGTCGGGTACGGTAGAGTACACTGGCGTGGTGATGGGAGCTCGACTTGCCCTGTGTGATGACTCTTCTTCACTGCATACCAGGGTGCTATTCGGGTACTTGTCCGAGCTCTATTTCCCCGTGTTCTGGACCATGGTGCTCGGCGACACGCTCTCGCTCTCGTACATCGCTGTCTTCTACGTCTACTCGCATGAACAGCCCAAGGCCCACGGCGTGTTCCTACTCATTGGTGCTCCCCTCGCACTCATCACCATCAACGCATTCCTCGGCGGCTTTGGCGTCAGCAACCAGCCTCGCCACGACGTCGGCCAGTTCCTTAGTACAATTGGCATCGTCGCAACTGTGGTTCTATACTCCTCGCCGTTCGAGCAAGTAGCCATGGTGCTCAAGCGCCGCTCGGCATCGCCACCTTATTTTCCACCCAAGCACGCACCCGTACGACGGACCGATCCCGGGACTCGCGACGCAACCACTGCTCCCTACCGACTGTACTACCAACAGCACCGCCGTGGACCGTCGTCGAGCCGATAGCGTTGCCGGCATTGGTTCATGGGACAGTAGTCGGTCGTCCACAAAGTGCGACGAAAACCAAATGTACTTGGTTCTGCCATGCTCAACGCCCACTCGCATACTGAAGCCATTTCGCTGGTACTGCCATATCCCGATACTGACGTTGAAGCCCTCGATGACTGCGCGCGCGTCACCTCCGTCCGTCTCACCCACCTCCGTTCCGCCAGCCACCCATGTTTGCGTCACGCGATACAAAGGGGCAAGGAGCGGCCTTTCGCTGTGATGACCATAGTGATCTCCGGCTGTTACACTTTCTTCACCTATCATAGTAGAAAAGACCTAGATATTTCCGCATCACAGCAGGTTCACTCGGTGGGTCCACTGATATAGCGCGGAATCTGCCGAACTCGGTGCCCCTCTCCCTGGCACTGCCATCCAAACAATGTCGCCGACGACTGGGAAGCGTGAACGACGCGTCAAACGCAGCGCCGCCTCCCGGACCATTTCGTCATTTACCATTCCGCGGTGCAGGCGTCACATCCTACTGTATCTATCGGTGTCCATCGTCATGACGTTCGCACTGCAGTTCTTCCGCGTGGTCGCGGCCTGCACGTCCACGATGATGATCCTGAGCCCGATCCCGTCCATGCGCAAGACGCTGCGCGACAAGACCACGGGTGTCGGCTCCATCGTGCCGCTTGTCTCCATGTTCACCAACTGCCACATTGCGTACGTATCACTTATGTTGCTCGGTCTCGTGCACCACGGTCTCACGTATCCCTCCTTCCCTCCTATAACCAGCCTGATGTTTGGCTACCTCTGCAAGCTCTACTTCCCCGTGTTCTCGACGTTCGTGGTCGGCGACGTCCTGTGTCTCATCTACATCGCGATCTTCTACCGCTACTCCCACGAGAAATCCAAAGCCCATCGCGTGTTCGCGCTCTTCGGCGTCCCGCTCACGCTCATCACGATCTACTCGTTCCTTGGTGGCTACGGCGTGACGGGCCAGACGCCTTACGACGTGGGCCAGGTCGACGGCTACATGGGCATTGTCGCGACCGTGATTCTCTACTCGTCGCCGTTCGAAAAGGTGGCATTGGTGCTCAAGCACCGCTCGGCCGTGTTCCTCAACATCCACATGGTCTGCGCCGGCACGTTCAACAACTCGATGTGGATCACCTACGGCTACCTCACGCGGCAGTGGGTCATCTTCGCGCCCAACGTGTTTTGTTGTACGATGGGCTGCGTCCAGATCGCTCTCTACCTCATTTTCCACCCGAGCACGCACCCGTACGACGGACCGATCCCGGGGCTTTCGACCCCAGCGCCAGAGCACGTCGACGTAGAGATGGGCGAGCTCGCGCTCTCGCCGCGCGGCTCCCTCGCCAAGAGCAAGATCCAGAGCCCGGTCTTCCTGCCGCTCGCGTCACCACTGCAGCCACCGCACAGTGGGCGCGTGTGAAAGGAATGGCCTACTGACGTAGGGTATCTACCCGTGGCGTCAACACCACTGCGCATCCGAGCTGTCTGACGCCGGATGGAGAATAGACTTGAATAATTTATATCAGTACAGAATGCCCGTAAAGTACTGAATCAAAGCTTTCGGAGTGCGTCTTTCATGATACAACAGAATGTGTGGGCTGACCACGTGGGACTTTTCGCACGTTTCGCTGCGTGGACCGGACTTCGGCATCAACGTCCTTTTCATGCAGAGTTGTTTATCCGTGACGGTACTGCGTCTTTCAGGTCTCATGGCGGCCATCTCTGTTATGTCTCTCTTGTCTCCCGTACGTCACTCCCCAATTGACCGACAAAAAGCCATGACGGTCGTCGTCAACATCTTCCGCGTGCTCGCGTCCTGCACGTCCATCACGATGATCCTGAGCCCGATCCCGACCATTCTCAAGATCCACCGCGCCAAGGCCACGGGGCACGCTTCGATCCTGCCATTGGTCGCCATGTTCGACAACTGCCACGTCGTGTACGGTTTGCTTGAGCCACTCGCTTTGTGCCACGTGAGACTTACAGTTCTTTCCCGCAAAACAGCATGATGTTCGGGTACCTCACCAAACAGTACTTCCCCGTGTTCTCGACCTTCGTCATCGGCGACCTCTTCTCGATGGTCTATGTGGCCACTTTTTACCACTACTCCCACGAGAAGGCGCGCGCGCGTCGCATCATCGCGGCGGTCGGACTCCCGCTCGCGCTGGTCACGGTCTACGCATTTCTCGGTGGGTACGGCGTGACTGGTCAGACCAGACGCGTGGCCGGCAACTTTGTGGGCTATTACAGCATCCTCGCCGCGCTGCTGCTCTACGCCGCGCCGCTCGAGAAAGTCGGCCACGTGCTCAAGCACCGCTCGGCGGTGGTCCTGCCCATCCACATGGTCTGCGCCGGCACGACCAACAACCTCATGTGGGTCTGCTACGGCGCGCTGACTGGCGAGTGGCTCATCTTCGCGCCCAACTGCCTCTCGCTGTTCTTTGGCGTGCTCCAGATCGCACTGTACCTGATCTTCCATCCGAACAAACACCCGCTGCAGGCGCCAGAGGCCGTGGCAGCGCCGCACTCGATGGCCGAAGCGATCGACCTAGAACTGGAGCTGGGCTCGCCCACGGCGCGGTCGCCGGGCCACGCAGTGGATGACAAGCTCACGAGCTTCATGCCGCTTGCATCGCCGCTCGCACCTCTCCATGTCGGGCAGCAGCCGAAACCGACTGTGTGACGTGGTGCAGCAGAAAGTTACCCCAACAGCAAAGTATGAATCTGAACAAATTGTACTGAGAAGGGGCGGGCTCCGGTTGCTCACGTTTTGTCGACAATTATGTACAGAGCGCAGCACCACCGCAGCGACGCGGAGGTCGCGATCTGGGACGTGAAAAAGTGACATGATGTGAGTATGTGGAATCCCGTCCCCACTTTGGTCTCCATTGTGCCGACTTTTGTCATGATGCCCCTCATTTTGTCCAGATTGCTTTGAAAGACCCCTTTTTGTCAAATATCCACTAAATTGGCGGTCTCACTTTCCTTCACGGTGGACAAAAAGAGGACAGCGTGTGGACGGATTACACCCCCATACAATCGTGGGGGGTCTATCAGAATTATATTGATGACAGTGAAACAGTCACGCTGTCAAGTCCCCCACATGAGACGTGCACACCTAGCTCAGTTTCAAATCCTCTCATCAAACGGATGCCACTCGCGGTCGATGTCTTTCGCGTTGTCGCGGCCTGCACGTCCACGATCATGCTGCTCAGTCCGATCCCGACAATCTACAGCGCTTCCAAGACCAAGACCACGGGTGTCGCGTCCATCGTGCCGCTCGTCTCGATGTTCGCCAACTCCCACATCGCGTACGTGGCTCGTTTCCTACCTAGCCAATCCTCGCGCTTGCTCACCATTTCCTCCAACGAACATCACGCCAAAACAGTATCTTCTACGGCTACCTCTCCAAGCACTACTTCCCCATCTTTTCCACCTTCGTGGTCGGCGACATTCTGTGTCTCATCTACATCGCGATCTTCTACCGCTATTCCCACGAGAAACCCAAGGCTCACCGCGTCTTCCTACTCTTTGGGGTTCCCCTGACTCTTGTCACGATCTACGCCATCCAGGGCGGCCTCGGCGTCGCTGGTCAGACGCGCCACACCACGGGCAACGTCGTCGGGTACATTGGTGACGTCGCGACGCTCGTGCTGTACTCGTCGCCTTTCGAGCGCATCGGCCATGTGCTCACCCACCGCTCGGCCGTGTTCCTCAACATCCACATGGTCTGCGCTGGCACGTTCAACAACGCCGTGTGGGTTACGTACGCGACGCTCTCCAGGCAGTGGATCATCCTCGCTCCCAACATTTTCTGCTGCTGCATGGGCTGCATCCAGATTGCGCTCTACTGGGTCTTCCACCCGAGCACCCATCCGTACGAGCTACCTCCGATAGCGACGACCCAACGCGACGACGCGGGTGAGTTGGAAGGTGGACTGGCTTGCGATGGATTGCTGAAACACAAACACGTTGAAGACGCCGGCGTGGGTTCGATCTTCGTGGCGCTGGCGTCGCCGCGCTCAGAGAACGCCATCGTCGGCAAGCAGTGAGCGGAGCGCAGTGGGTCGGTGGGAGGTTGCGGCAGCGTACGTACAGTAACAGGACGGACGCACTCATGCGACTGCAAAATGCGTTGGCGCGTTGTGATTGGTGCTGTAGCTGTCACGACTGCCGATGGAGGGAGACACTCGCTATCACCACTTTCCCTATGTCACCACCGTGAGAAAATACATGTGAACAATGAGTTATGCGTACAGTACCACACTCATGGCTACAGGTAACAGGCGTTGCCGTGACATGGAACCGCGCCGACCGCCCACCGCTGGCAGCTGCGGTTTGGTCTCCCGGTAGTTCTAGGTAGTACCACACAAAACGGGTTTCGTCTCAGATCTTTGTTTTTCACCCTACAAGTGGTGCCTCAGCATGTGTCTCCATCTGACACAACCTCTCTGTCAAACCCGAGGCTCCATCCCTCTCTCTCTCACTTTCGAATTTGCTGCCTCATGGGCCACACCATCCGCCGCCATGACCGTCGTCGTCGATCTCTTCCGCGCGCTCGCGGCCTGCACGTCCACGATCATGCTGCTGAGCCCGATCCCGATGATCTATAAGGTCTGGAAGACCAAGACCACGGGCGTCGCGTCCATTGTGCCGCTTGTGACCATGTTTGCCAACTCGCACAACAAGTACGTTTCCAATTCGGTCACCACTGCTGCAGTCTCACCGGACTTACCCATCTCTGTGTGTCCGCAGCGCCATGTACGGCTACTTGTCGAAGCACTACTTTCCCATCTTCTACACGTTCGTGCTCGGCGACCTACTCTGCGTCGCCTACATTACAATCTTCTACCTCTACTCCCATGAAAAACCCAAGGCCCATCGCGTGTTCGCGTTCTTCGGCAGCCTGCTCGCACTGCTGACGGTGTACGCGTTCCTCGGCGGCTTTGGCGTGGTTCAGACGCGGCACCAAGTCGCCAACTTCTCGGCGTACGTGGCCGTGCTGACCAACGTGCTGCTCTACTCGTCCCCGTTTGAAAAGGTCGCCAAGGTGCTCAAGCACCGCTCGGCCGTGTTCATCAACATCCACATGGTCTGCGCCGGCACGTTCAACAACGCCGTGTGGATCGCGTACACGGCGCTCACGGGGCAGTGGATCCTGTTCGTGGCGATGGTCTTCTGTTGTACGGCGGGCTCCATTCAGATCGTGCTCTACCTCATCTTCCACCCGAGCACGCACCCGTACAACGGGCCAATCCCGGGGCTCACTCTCCCTTTAACTACCACAGAAACGTTCACGGTCGAAGTGGAGATCACGCCCAAGACACGCTCTAAACAGGTGAGTGTGGTCTATCCGGAGAGCCCGGGCTTCGTGGCGCTCGAGGCTTTGCAGACTCAGAAGCAGTAGACTGTACCGTACGGTATTAGATGCAGTTCGTTCATTCGGCCGCGCATTCGTCCACCATCCACTCCATCCAGTCGCAGTGACACATCAAGAGATGTCACCTGCGACATGTGACCATCTGACCACCACTCATCTGTTTGGTCTCATCAGAATGCATGTTTGGTTGCCTTTTTTGATCACGCGATCTTCTGGCAGCCCCACAGGAAAAAGCGGAACATGGCGGAAGATGGGCCATCGCAGCGTTTGACGGGCGGATTGGATGGCAGCGTTTGCGCCATGGCGTCACCGGATGACAAGAGCTGGTAGATAACCCATATGAGTGCGTTCGTGAGGGCATGGCGGTATGCGTCATACTATGACACATATGGCCCACTGATATAACGCGCACCGACGGTCTCACCCCGGATTGAGCGATTTGCCGTGATTCACGGAGAATCGGAGAAACGGACCGTGAAGGGCTCTCCCGTCGAGCGCACGCCACTCTCGGCGTTGGCCGCTGGTCGTCGACAGTCACAGTCGTACTCCCTCCACAACGCCCTTTCGTCGTGTTGCCCAAATCTGTTTCGGTTCGCGGCCGTTCCTTCATTCCTGAACCTGCGCTGCCCGTCCCATGAGCCACGCCTACGCCAACCATGACCGTCGCGATCGATATCTACCGCGTGCTGGCAGCCTGCACCTCGACGCTGATGCTGCTGAGCCCGATCCCAATGATCTGGAGCGTCTGGAAGACTAAGCACACGGGCGTCGCGTCCATCGTGCCGCTCATGTCGATGCTCTTCAACTCCCACAACGCGTACGTTCGCACCTCTCCGTCCTTCGTAGTGAGCCCCTCCCACTGACAGCGGCCCATTACTCCCTCTCAGCGTGTTTTACGGCTACTTGACGGAGCACTACTTTCCCATTTTCTCGACGTTCGTGGTCGGCGACCTGCTTTGCATCGTCTACATTACGATTTTCTACATCTACTCGCATGAAAAGCCCAAGGCGCATCGCCTGTTCGTCTTCTTCGGGATTCCGCTCGCGTTGCTGACCATCTACGCGTTTCTCGGCGGCTACGGTATCACGGGCCAGCCGCGCCAACAAGTCGGGAACGTCTTTGGCTACGTGAGTATCCTCACCAACTTGCTACTCTACTCGTCGCCCTTTGAGAAAGTCGCGATGGTGCTCAAGCACAAATCGGCCGTCTTCATCAACATCCACATGGTCTGCGCCGGCACGTTCAACAACTCGACCTGGATAGTGTACACGACGCTCACGCGCCAGTGGCTCATCTTCGCGCCCAATGTGTTCTGTTGCGCGATGGGCTGCATCCAGATCGTGCTCTACCTCATCTTCCACCCGAGCACGCACCCGTACGACGGACCGATCCCGGGGCTTTCGACGCAGCCAGCGGTCAGGGGCGACCACCTCGTGGATCTCGAGATGGGCCAGCTCGTGGTCTCGCCCAAGTCGCGCGCCAAGACCACAAGCATGATGCGTCCCGAAAGTCCGGTCTTTATGGCGCTGGAGTCGCCGCTGGAGCCACTGCGTGCCCACAACGCTCAAGCGCTCTTGGAGACGAAACAGTAGTTGGATCGAGGACTCGGGTCTGTTGATCTGGAAGCCCTTGACATTTGTGTTTTGAAGCTATCGAAGTAATTAATTCTCAAACAGAATAGCGTAGCTCGTTCATATATAAGTGGAAGCTGCTCGACTGTCTCCCACCGTCGCTTTCGAGCCGCAATATCGAATCTTCTGGATCAGAAAACGAATACGATGAGATAGACCGACCGATTCGTGAAGTTGAAGCCGTCTCGTACAAAATCAATGGTGCAGAATGCGACTACAATAACTGAGGGCTCTCTCCGGGATACTGTGAGTCATCAAGGCCGCGCAAGTGGTTCCCATCCATGGACTCAAGTTGGGGTTGGATGTATTCGAGAACCATGAGGTGTAGATCAACCCATGAGACAGTACCGCACCATTTGTCACCAATGTCGGTTCGACTGGCTCGGCATCATCTTCACAACACCTACTGACCAGTTGACGCCATTGGGCAAACCACATTCTGATGGCAAAATCAATCAATGATCCGACGGTTTTGCAGGAGTAATCACCGGCCTGTCTAAAGCGTGATTCCCCATAAGCATCGGGCTTTTGTCTCATGATCTCCCTCCTGCCCGCGGCATGGACGATCAGCACTACCACCCAAGCGTCCTCTCTCATTTCTTAATTTACCGCCTTCTTCACACACTGGCACAGCAAGCATGACCGTCGTCGTCACTATCTTCCGCGTGCTCGCAACGTGCACCTCGATCTTCATGTTGCTCAGCCCGTTGCCTTCGATCATCCAAATCGCAGGCAGCAAGTCCACGGGCGTCGGTTCGATCGTCCCGCTCGCCGCCATGTTCACGAACGCGCATTTCGTGTGCGTTGTTATCTTCATCTACTTCGTCCTCCAAAAACAACCACTCACCTTCTCTGTCTCTGTATACGTTACGTGCAGCATGATGTTTGGCTACCTCTCCAAGCAGTACTTTCCGGTCTTCTCGACGTTCGTCGCCGGCGACCTCATTGCGCTGACCTACATCACGATCTTCTATCGGTATACCCACGAAAAAGCCAAAGCCCACCGCGTGTTCCTGCTCTTCGGCGTGCTCGTGGTGCTCGCCACGGTCTATGCGTTCCTCGGCGGCTTTGGCGTTACGGGCCAGTCGCGCCACGCCGTGGGCCAGATCCTGGGGTACCTCACAATGCTGAGCTCGGCGATGTTCTACTCGTCACCCATGGAGCGAATCGGCCACGTGCTCAAGCACCGCTCCGCCGTATTCCTCAACATCCACATGATCTGCGCCGGCACGCTCAACAACCTCACATGGGTCATCTACAGCTCGATGGTGAGCCAGTGGATCATCTTCGCACCGAACGCGTTCTGCTGCTTCATGGGCTTTGTACAGATCACGCTGTACTGGGTGTTCCACCCGAGCACGCATCCGCTCCAGGCACCGGCGTCCGAAGCGATCGATGTTCGCATGGACGACCTGGAGGCCGGTATGCGCACAGCCGTGACGTCGCCCACCAATACCGCCATGATCAAGACCAGTGGCGCTGAGTTTGTGCTCGTTTCGTCTCCGCTGGCGCCTCTCCATTTGCAGCAAAAGCAGCCGTGACGGCGATCGCATAATTGAATAGATAGCCAATGCTAGCCCACTTGACGTGCAGTCTCATGTAGTACATTGAAGTGGCCGCACCAATTGCCTACTGCAATATAATGTGACACAGGGGGGTGGCTATCGTGTGAACTCTGTCACTTGGGTGGGCTGTCTGGACGCTCGTGCGGGTGTCCATAGCGACGGTGGCCGCCGCGTCGGCCATCTTGGTAAACGCTCTCAGGTGGTGTTGCCACACCTCGACCTGGATCTTGTCGGCGAGCCGGCGCGCTTCGTTGTAAAGCGGCGGACGGTAGGTGGTTAGCTGCCTCAGGATAAGGCTGCTTTCACCGACCACCTATACTTTCAAGCCGCGCGCGAGAGCTTCCTTGAGGCCCGCTATGGCCTCCAAGTATTCTGCCTGTTGTTGGTCATGTCGGCTGGACGTAGGACATACATGCGCTCCAGACGACCCTGGGGTTGCTGGCATCGGTGCCCATGGCCACGATGACTGCTCCCGCGCCGCCCGACCCGGGGTGTTCTGATTCATCCGACTCGTGCACAAGCACTTCTTGGCCGAGTACCTAGATTTCCAGGCGTGCCTCGCGACGTGTCTGGAGCCTCAAGAGCCCCAACACCAACACCAACGCCAACGTCAACACCACCACTGACGCCGTGAGCAACAACGACGGTGGCTCCCTCACCAACGGCGCATACACCAAATGTAAAGCCGACAACAACTCCCAAACGCACGAAGACGCCGAAACCAACAAACACTCCAACGAAGACTCCAACGCCAACACAGACCTCCAAGTCAACGGCGTCTGCGCAGTAGATTTCTTCACCGCATTTGTTGTCTACCAGCGAAGGACCCATGCGTCACATGACTCGTACCATTAGGTTTGTTGGCAAATAGGCTGAGGGGATGAACGAGTCTATAGATTGTACAGTGTATGGCCGTTGCTAGTAATCCAGGGTATCTAAAGCGTAGCGTGTCTTGGGAGATAGAGAGTATGCAATCAGACGGTTCCTTCGCGGTTGCTGTGTGGGGACGCGAGCGCGACGAAGCACGCGACGCCGTCCTCGTTTTGATTGCCCTTGTCCATCTCATCTATCGCGACCACGCAGACGTGGATCACGCCGTTCTCATCGGCCGACGTGTCGGCTTCATCCGTGTCCGCGTCCTTGTCTAGTGCCGCGAGCGCATCATCAGCACCGTCGGCAGTCGCCACGAGCGTTGCCTGCGACATAGTCACGGGCAGCGCCGGCAGCGGGTGTGTACTCGGGTGAAAGATCCAGTAGAGCGTGATCTGGAAACAGCCCGACACGAGCGAGAACGCGTTGGGCGCGAACAGGATCCAGCGCTGCGTGAGTGAGCTGTAGATGACCCACATGAGGTTGTTGAGCGTGCCAGCGTAGATCATGTGGATGTTGAAGAACACGGCTGAGCGGTGCTTGAGCACGAGGCCGACTTTCTCCAGCGGCGACGAGAAGACGATGATGCCGGTGACGATGCTAAAGTATCCGATGATGTCGCCAACTTCGTGGCGGGTCTGGTTGGTGACGCCAAAGCCGCCGAGCAGCGCGTAGGTGGAGAGACCGACGTAGGGGATGCCATAGAGCAGGAAGACCTTGCGGGCCTTGGCCTTTTCGTGGGAATAGCAGTAGAAGACGACCGTGTAGCCGAGGCAGAGCACCTCGCCGACCACAAACGTCGAGAAGACGGGGAAGTACTGCTCTGAGAGGTAGCCGAAGATCATACTAGAGAGAGGTAACAAACGACATGTCAATGCACTGCCACGAAAGACAGACATACGAAGACGGCGAGACGACGTACAGTAGCTGGACGTTCATGACCATGGAGACCAGTGGCACGATGGATGCGTAGCCCGTGGTCTTGGTGCGGTACGCTCGGATGATTGAGGGCATGGGGCTCGAGAGCATGATGAGCGACGAGCACGTCGCGAGTACGCGGGAGATGGCGACGAAGGCGACCATGGTGGAGTTGATTGGTGCTGTGGAAGGCAAATAGTAGAATGAGCGTTGAGTTGGTAGGCCCAGGCGCGACGTGAGCGGTGGCGGTAAGGGGCGGTAAAGATACATGGGGTCACGGGTGGTACGCACTTCGGAGGGTGGCGCCGTCAATGTCCTGGCTCATGCGCTGGCCAATGATGATCCATGCGCCTGTCGTGTCTCAGCGTGACGAGATCGAAACAATCCAATAGGTACGCTTTTACCGAAAAGTGAGTACAGTATGCATCCTAAGTGATCACGTTCTGGCAATGACAGGTCCGTGACGGGACGTGTTCACGGAATCGCGCGATGAGACAGGCTGCTTGGTTTCGAGAGGGCTCGTGTCTCGTGTTTGTTGAGGGAGGATCGCTGGCAGTGGCATGACCTCGAAGTGAATGGAGGACTTTTCGTTCTCATCGCCACCTCTAACAACGCTCGTGGTGGGAGGAAACAACGCGATCTAACGATCATGTACAGCCTGCTCGTAGCACCGCCATCCTGAACCATGATGCACTTGGTGATCGAACGCGCAATTTGTGTCGCTAGTAGTTTTAGCGAGAGCCGGAGGCCGGCTCGGCAGCTCAACTCGTCTCAAACTAATCGGCTGCGCACGGATCCTCCCCTCATGAAACGCACGGCTCGTGTTGGCCTGGCTCAGCGCCAACCGACTCCGTGCAGATCCTCATGGAACTGTTGCCATCGATCGCGTTCGCATTTTCTCGACACGCGCGCGCCGTTCGTGGGTCGTGTCCCAGCGCCGAGCGAGTCGGATGAACTCATCTGAGTCGGCGAGCTCTCAGTGACGAGATGGGTTCAATCGACAAAACGAGACTACAAATCGTTCTTCTTTAGTCACATAATGTCAGATTGGTGTGGATGTTGATGGAATCGGCCACTGAGACGGGCAGCCTGCACCATGTTCTGGTCTCGCTTCAGTCTGGTTGCTTCTGCCCGTGATGGACCCTGATGGACCCTCTTCCCAGCGGCCGCACCAGCGCATCAAGCACGTTCCACCAGCGATTCGGTATGTCCTTGACCAGCGTTTGAGGCTCAGAAGGGATCGTAGCCACCTCTCACATTTGATGTGCAGTTGTGAGGACCATGCCGCCACCCCACCGTGGCCGCGCAGCTCCGATGGATCGAAAGAAGCCGCACTTGCGCTCCTGACCAGAGACGTTGCTCCAGTATCTTGAGGTCGTACAGTAGTAATAGTGAGGGTCCACTTGTATGAGGTCAGCCCACAGCAACTCAGGAGATGCTTCTGTGGGTGTGAATGATACGACTGGAACCGCCGCCGTTATGCTCCATTTCGGAAGCGTCGAAAGCGACATGAAGCGACGTTCGCGAATCTGATGCGCTCCCAACTTGGGAGCTTGGGCCCCCGCCTAAGCTTCGCTGGTGCTCCTCACAATCTGAGACATCCACTGATGTCGGACTCCGATTAGGTAAACCTCAGTTTCAGTCAAAAAGAGACTATATCTCCATGTATTGGTCAATACTAAGAACGCTCTTGACTCACATTCTGTCATTCAGCAGTTACTGGACGAATTTGTTTGGCCCTGATCGGACATGCTCTCTCATCTCGACGGTCTCACTTGTGGATTTGCTCCTTTCCCCAGACGACACAACCGGCCATGACGGTTGTGATCGACATCTTCCGCGTGCTCGCGGCCTTGACGTCCATGGGGATGATCCTGAGCCCCGTGCCGACGATCGTGCGCGCCTGCCGCACCAAGACCACGGGTTACGCGTCCATTGTGCCACTTGTGTCGATGCTCACCAACGTCCACGTCCTGTACGTTTGCAACTTACACCTCTATCCTTGAAACGACACCGTACTGACACACTCTCTCTCTCCTCCAAAAGGATGATGTTCGGGTACCTCACGGAGCAGTACTTCCCCGTCTTTGCGACGTTTGTCGCCGGCGATCTCATTTCGCTCACGTACGTTGCGCTTTTCTACAAGTACTCGCACGAGCGCGCCAAGGCCCGCAAGGTCTTCCTGCTCTATGGCGTCCCCTACGTCGGTCTCTCCACCTACGCGCTGCTCGGCGGCTTTGGCGTCACCAACCAGACCCGCCACGAAGTTGGCGACATCATCGGATACTTTAGCATCGTCACCAGCATCATCGTCTTCTCGTCGCCGCTGGAGAAAGTCGGCCCCGTGCTCAAGCACCGCTCAGCCGTGTTCTTCAACATCCACATGATCTGCGCCGGCACGCTATGCAACCTCATGTGGGTCGTGTACAGCTCGCTCACGCAGCGCTGGACGCTGTTCGCGCCCAACGCGTTCTCGCTCGTGTCGGGCTGTTTCCAGATCTCGCTCTACTGGATCTTTCACCCGAGCACACACCCGCTGCCGCCAGCACTACCCGGCACGACAACGACACTCAAACGACACGAGATCGACGTAGAGTCGGCGATCGCATCACCAACCCACGAGGGCGCCTCGCGCGCCAAGAGCTATCGACAGAGCCCGTGCTTTGAAGCACTCGCGTCTCCGCTCGAGCCATTGTAATCCGCGAGGATAGAATAACTGTATATTAAGACAGTCTATCGGTCACCATCAGTCAAGAATCATACACGAGAAGTTGTTGGGCTGATCCTTATTGCACCGTGGACTATAACTCGCTCAACCATCCATCCTCGATCTCACATCCCTCACGAGAACGCCAGCCCCGCGGACGCGACCGGCCGGAACGCGTCGACGCCGCACGCCGACCGCGGCGACACACTCGAATCTTGCTCCTCGATCTCGTCCCCTTTCCCAAGCAAAAACCGCTTGACCAGAAGCGGCACCATTCCGAGCCCGGGGCACCACGCCAGCTCACGGAACTGTCTCGCTGACCGCGCGAGCTGCAGCGCCGCGTTCACAAAGCGTTCGAGCTGCGCGCAAACTCTCTCAGAGCCCGAGAAGATGAGCTGGTGGAGCGCTGGCAGCGGCGGCAGAGCCCGGTGGTCTAACGCGTCCATTGCGACCACACAGAACTCGCACGGTCGCTTCCGGTGGCGCCGGTGGCTAGCACGCACGTGGTAGTAGAGTTCGCTGTGGAGGTTCATGAAATCCGCGAAACGCCACTTCATATTACTGGACGGGACACCCGCGTGGCCCAGCAGCGAAGGAGACGCGCGCTGGACCTCCACCACGTAGAAGCAGTGGCCGTTCTCCTTGACCGTGGAGCGGATGTGGACCCTGGCAACGCGCGTGAGCGCTGCCAGTAGCCGCGTGCGCTGCGTGTGGCTGCTGGTCGCGACCAGCGTCTCCGGCCGCAGCGGCCGCAACGCTGGACTCGTCGCCGTAGCTGTGGTGGTCGTCATGTTCACGGTTGACTCGTGACTTGCGGACGATTGTTCGCTGGCTGGAAGCGTTTGGTTTACGTGCGTATGGGCGAAAGAGAATCGCGGAATGAGCGACCGCCAGGGAGGTAGCTAACTGAGGCTGTCCGCTTCAACCCGCTGCCGTCTAATCGGTCTCACCAAGGCCACCTGTGATTGGTTAGATGGTGATGTTGAGACGGCATGACGATCGATGATGAGACGGAGGGGAACGAAGTGACCATGTTTCACACGTGGTCCACATCAATTGGTACCAGAGTGTATCGGTGTGACGATAAATCATAGATCACACTGGATTCCTGTGTCACACGCACCCATGTCCAGTTCTCCGTGAGACCGAACCACTGGAGTGTACTGTACCACTTCGCCGACTCGTCTTCCATTCTCCGATTCGACAGCTTCCAACGAACGATACAGACACAATGGAGTCCGCCCCCGTAGCTCCACTACCTCTCGCACCGCTCCATGAGACGCGCGTGACACCAGAAACCACACAGCAAAAGCAGCACACGCGTTTGCTCAACGCGCTCGGCCGCATCGAGAGCATCACGATCAGTGGCATTGTCAAACAAGACGGCCACCGCTACTTCGTGGTCGAAACGGTGAGAACCGCCGCGGTCGGCAGCCGCCTGGACGCCCACGCGCAGGCCAAGCACCGGTACTATGAGTTCACCAACTTGCGTCGCAGCATCTACTACCACGCGGACGCGGGCCACCGCGAGGAGAAGCGGCCGTGCGCGTACTGTGTGGGCGTTGTGGACGTGCTGAAGCACGCATCGGCGCGGCCGCAGCTGCTCAAGCAGCTCTTCCAGGACGATGAAACGCTTGCCAAGCAGCTCCAGGCGTTCCTAAACACGGCGCTGCAACTGGCGAGAAAAGCGAAAGCCGGTGGAAGTAGTCGTTGGTGCGATGGGCGTGAGATGATCCCGCTCTTGGTAAAGCAGTTTCTGCTGGGCGAGGACGGCGAGGAAGACCTCAGCACGGCCGGTACGACGGGCGACAGCCGTCGGGACGTGGCATGGTGTGGCGTGCCGACCTGATCTTGCGGTTTCGGAAGTGCGTGGTGCTTCATCAACTGTAATATCGCTTCCAGTCAGGGGCTTGATGATGCGTGGCTTAGGCGTTGTATCTCTTTATTCAGCGGAATGGACGTTCGACTCGGCGTCTACCGTCGTATGAATATGTGTGCTGTTCGGGGTCTCGACGGGAACGCAGACACTATGGATACTGGCACCGGTCTCCAGGGCCTTGGCCGTCCGATCGAGATCGTCTCGTGCGACTAGCGTAGGCCCCGTACAGCTTGAGCGGTAGAGCATCTACATGGCGGTGCTGAGCGACGCGGCAGCGACCATCGCGATGAGAAGGAACATGGCCGAGCATGGCACAGCACGAACGAACCGCACCCATTTCGGTGTGGTCGTTTTGGACGGGTACTGGAACGTTGACAAGTGCGGGCCAGGGTGGCCTTGGACGTCTCCAACAATCCCCTGGCCGTGTGGACCCTGCATTTGTGTCCATGGGCGGGCAGCGCTACTGTATCCCTGGCAGTGACAGGCAATGCCGACACTGGCCAATCAAAAGCATGTGCGGAATGTGCTGCCGTCTCAACAGTGCGTACTGTACTGCCGAAGACGCGCTCGTACTATCCATATTGCCGCGGTGAACCGAGTGAACGCGGTAGAGCAGCACGTCGTGAGTGTTGTAGTGTCCATCGAGTCTTTCCGTGTCGTTGCTGCTTCAGTATGCTGCCTTTCGGGCCCGCTACGCCCAAGCCACTTCAACATGGTGGAATCAATTGCGTACCGTCGACAAGCAACCTCCCGTTGCGTGAGCGCGACAGAGTCTTCGAAAGAACGAGTCTCCGATCGTGCAGGGAGACATTGCTGACGGAACTGGTCGCATCCCACGGACCGCGACACGCTGTCACTGGGTACTGACGCGAACGGGACGCGAGTACTTCGCTTGTCGCTTTCAGAGCAGGAAGGAGCCGTGGGGCCACCGTTCCGTTCTGGGGAAACGACACATCGTTCGTTGCCTTCCAATCAGCGAGAAACCGGTCCAATCGCCCACGTCACGCCGCACTGTCCAGACTTACGTCTCTTCCATTCCTGTCCACACCGGGTATGAAACCGCTCGGATACCAACAACCGCTCGCCAGTATGATTTCGTCGGATGACGGAACATGTGGGTATGAATTAGTCGGATGGCGGACGGCCAGCACCATACAAACGACTGTACGATCCTTGTCGGACGACAGCAGCCCACCAGAACCTTCCTCGCTACGGCGCCAGTCCTCGCCTGTACTACCAGCAGGGCTGCCTCCTTGGGCCATGGGCGCTTGAGCCTACTCGTATTCTCTCAGAGTCAACCGGACGTCAGGTGTTCCCTCATTCCGCAATCTTCCCGGCCCACCACAACCCGCATCGCCCCAGCCGCCCCGAATGGACGCACCGCAATCGCCTATTGCGTCAGCGCCGAGCCCGCTCCGCGCTCTGCAAACGGACACCAAGCTGTCGCCCAAGAGCCAGACGCAGCGCACGCGCGTGCTCGGCGCGCTCGCCCGCATCGCATCAGTCGAGATCTGCGACGTCGTCAAGGAAGACGGTCACCGTTTCTTTGTCATCGACGTCCACTTTGCTAAGAAGAGACTCACGAAACCGGCATCCGCGACTATCGGTGGCCAACAAGAACCGTCGCCCAGCAGCTCGGCGTTAACAACAGCGGCAGCACCCAGCGGCGGCCCGCCTGATTTCCAGATCAAGCGTCGCTTCTCCGAGTTCGCCAATTTGCGCACCGAGATGTACTACCACGCACACGCGGGCCACCGCCAGCACACGCAACCGTGTGCGTTCTGTGCGAGCGTCGTGGAGTTTCTGAGTCACGCGCCGGCGCTGCCGCGGCTCCACAAGGCTGTGTTCCAGAGCACGGCGACGCTGCGTCGTGAGCTGGAGGAGTTTCTCGGGCTCGTGGTGCAGCTCGCGAGCCAGGCCAAGAACGAAGCACTGACGACAAGCTGGTGTGAGGGCCGTGCGATGGTGCCGCTGTTGGTGAAGCAGTTTGTGTTGGGCGACGACGGCGAAAGCGACGCGAGTGTTCGGAGTGGTGGAGTTGCTCAGCGGCCGACGGGCTGGGCGTACACGACGGCGTGGTCGCCTTAGGCGTCGCCCGTGGACGTACGAAGACCGCGAACAACAAGTCGTAGTAGGTATTGATGCATAGGCTGGGATATATGACGCGCTGTGGATGATGGTGCGTAAATGAAACAGCGAACAAGTTGAAGACTTGGACACTTGGAGACGCCATGGCCTGTGAGGATGTGAAGCGCACAGCGTGTGTTAGGTGGTAGGTGTGTTGGGTGTGTTAGGTGAGGTATACTGTATTGTAGTGCACTAGCGCCAGTAGTTGGAGCTAGGGCTGCCTAAGAGGGAGATCCTGTCCGCCACAGGGCAGTAGGAGATGACGCTGCGCCATTCGTCAAAGTCTTCGTCAAGGTGGCCTTCGATGCGCGCCTGATAAGGTTATGGTGGGGAGTGTCCCGCCTGGGTACTCCGCCGCCTGGAATCCATGGTTTTGTTCGGTGAAGCGTATAGTACGGCCGTGTGGCTCGCTACGCTTGACACATCCAACGACCTAGCCGTCTTGTCGAAAGCACAGTGGCCGCGTCATCACGACACTGCATCGACCCTTCCTAACGGCTGCGGTGCGCGCCCCCCCGCTGCTCTTCGTCGTCTACACCCACCAAGAAATGATTCGCCAGTGACGACACCATCGTCCCACAGGGCATCTCTCGGAGCTAACCGGGACTGACTGACTGGATGGTTGGATTGATCAATGGTGGACGAAAGTACCCCCCCTCATCTACCTGATCTAATAACAAGGTAGGGCAGGCTCGCCTACTCCTTGGCATCGAGTGGAATCTGCAGCGACTCGAGCGCCACGAAGACCGAGCTTTCTGGAAAGACCACACTGGCTTGCTTGACGCACGTCGTGGGCGTGACGTCCACTTCGATTGTGCGTGTCATCAATGGGAGAGTCGACCCCGGGATTGGTCCGTGGTACGGATGCGTACTTGGGTGGAAGACGAAGAACAAGACGATCTGGACGGAACCCATCGAGCAGCACACTACGATCGGAATGAAAAAGATCCGATCCACACGGCGTTGTTGAACGTGCCGGCGCAGACCATGTGGATGTTGATAAACACGGCCGAGCGGTGCTTGAGCACCTTGGCGACCTTTTCAAACGGGGACGAGTAGAGCAGCACGTTGGTCGGCACGGCCACGTACGCCGAGAAGTTGGCGACTTGGTGTCGCGTCTGAACCACGCCAAAGCCGC
>JAADXJ010000457.1:0-21165 GCA_023337735.1 Pythium biforme
GAACTCCTGACCATGACCAGAGGGGGAGGACGAGGAGGACTGTGCATGCGCGGGCCGGACGAGGCCGAGCTGCGCGGGAGGTGGGGAAAGAAAGACGATCCTCCGCGCCCCGCTGGCGTGAGGTTACGAGCGCCACTTGCGACTGCCATGTCCAGATCTTGATCGGGCATTGGTCACGCCTTTGGACATCCCCCACCTGAGAACTACGTCTACCAATACCCTGTTCAAATCGACACTATTAGAGATACGGATATAGCAGGTTTGGCGTATTAGACCCACTTATCGTAGCCTTTCGAAAATTATACAGGCGACGGGCCCTACTGTCACGAAGGGACACATCGAGTCAGTCATGCCATCACGCCCACTCTGTCGAATGTCCGCCACTCCTGGATTTCCGGTCGGGGGCCGCCAGTCTACGCCATCCCGCACGCGACGATAATCTTCTGCTCCACGACGACTACGCCAAGGCGCCCGCGTTATCTGATAAGACATGCATGGAACACACAGCCTTCCCCGGCACTGCGCACATTGACCCGCTCGGTCATACTTGATGATTCGCACCCCCACCGCAAAAAAACAGCCGAAGCGTTTCCCGCAGCGACACACCGGAGGACACGTCATTAGCATCCCGGTGCCTAGCGGTCCTTCTTGGCTTCCGCCGGTACCGGCGCGTCTTGTCGAGGTGTGCCCTCGTCGCCCGCGACGACGACACACTGCAGGAAGCCTTCTTGCAGGCGCGCGCGGTCCAAGTGCTTACCAATCACGACGAGCTGGCACCTGCGCACGTCCATAGGCTTCCATGGCGCTGAAGGCGCGATCGTGTACGTATCCAGCACGCCCTGTAGGATGCAGCGCCGGCTCGAGTTCGACAGTGCCAGCACGCCCTTGATGCGCAGGATATGCGCGCGTGCGTACTCAGCCGTGACACCGTTTAGCCTGCATCACACGCACCATCAAATCGAAAATGATAAGCCCACAGCATCGACGGGTCCCAGCGACAGACGCAGACGATTCCCATCAACGCACCAGTCCGTGAGCTTGGCGACATCGACCGCAGCATCCACTACGAGATGCACGGTCGTAATTCCTTTCGTGTGCTCGCCCTTGGCGGGCGGATCGTGATCGTGCGTGACACCGCCGTTGGCGCCGCGGAACTTGACCGCGTCAAACGTGTCGATACCCACGATCTGTGCGAGATCGAGATTCGCCTGCACGCACTCGATCATTGTTATACCGTTCGCGGAGGAGTTCACGACCTCTCTCGCGCGCTGCAGCTGCTCTTGATCCACCAAGTCGACCTTGTTGAGCGCGACCACGTCTGCGTACAACAATTGCCGCTGGAGCTCAACGGGCAGATCAAACGAGTCACTCGCTGGTATGTAGAACCGCTGGATCGCGTGCGCGTCGACCATCGTGACAATCGCATCTAGTCGGAACCGCGACGCACGGAGCTGCAAGAAGGTCTCAATGATCGGCCCAGGGTCCGCGAGCCCCGTGGTCTCGACTACCAGGTAGTCAAAGCCTTCTTCATTCACGATGCGCAGCAAGTAGTCGAGGATGCGTTCGAGCTCGCTCTTGGTCCCCTTGGCGCCGCGCGCCGTGCAGCACATACAGCCGTTCTGGAGCACGTAGATGCCGTCTTTTTGGAGCTCGGCGTTGGTCTTGCTCGGGTCCAGCAGCGCGTGGTCGATGCTGATCGTGCCGATCTCGTTCTCGAGCACCATGATCTTGTAGGGAAGCTGCGGCGTCTGCAGGATGCGGTTCAGTAGCGTGGTCTTTCCACTACCCAAGAACCCCGTGAGGATTGTCACGGGTACTGGGCGCAGCGTCGGCTGCTCGCCGCCACCCGTGTGCTGAGGGCCGAATTTCGCGAGCTCGGCGGTCTTGTCGCGGATGCGGCGCTCGCGGCGCACTTGGAAGCAGAACGCGATCGCGTTCGCGACAACGAACGACACGACAAGCAGGAAAAGCACGGCGCCGGCCAGGCGCCAGAGGCTCACACCCACGAAGACGCGCTGCCAGTCGTCCAGCGTGGTGGTCGCTGGAAGTGTGGAGGCATCCGGAAAGAGCCGCTGTTGCGCCGGCCGGGAGGACGCGTGGAGAGACATACCGGCGACAACGATGGGCTACTGGTGAGTTTGTGGATATGTCGTTATGCCGCAGCTCTGGTGTTGGGAGGTGGCCGGACGATGGCGTCGTAGATATGTGGGAGGTGACGCTTGGTCCAGCGCGTGTCCGATGCTACGGTTGATGTGGAAGGATTGGGTTGGTGTGCCAGTTGAACTCCCTCTAAAGTACGAAACGTATACTGGGTTCGTACTTAGTCGGCGATAGCAGCACGTATACACCGAACTTGGCCTCCACGTGTATAATACACGTCGAGGTCAAGTTCGGTTTGTGTGATATTACTAAGTACGATTTGCATTTGCACGTTACAGATACTAATTTGGTGGGGGACTCTAAACGACAAAGGCGCGATTTGCATCGACGCCAAACGACGAGTCGAGAGGTTGCAGGTACGTAGAGTCAACGACGGTCATGAACAAGTACTGGAGGTCTTCCTCGCGGAGCGGCACCGGGTGTGCGTAAGGTTCGAGTGAGGACGCGTTCTCGGAAGAGTAGCTGATCGGGTCGATCGACTTTGGTTTCTGCTGACGCTCGTGGCTGCGGGTATCGATCGAAGGTATCGACACGACGACCGAAGCTGAGTCGACGGACGTTGGACTCGCGCTGTGAGCGAAGGTGCGGCGGCGCTTATACTTGTTCTCAAACGAAGCTGGCGGTGGCGGGGCAGCGTTGATCCCCATCAGCGCCTGGAACGGCTGAGGCATCATGCCTCCACGCTTCTGGATGGCCTTCTCGTGCTGCTTCTTCGTGCGGCGCTTCTGTTCACAGCGCCTTTGGTTGCGGTTGGCCATGAGCCGGTGAAACTCGCAGAAGCTGTGGAGGTCGCCAGTCTTCTTAACGGCGCGCGGGTTCGAGCACGGCTTGCTCGAGTACCGACAGGTTTCGATCTCGGTCGTCTCTGTCGTCTCCGTCGTCTCAACTTGTTCCACGACCGCGGCGTCGGCGCGAACGTTCTCGTCCATGGTGTTGGTGCTGGTAGTGCTCATGGTGTTGGAACTGTTTTGTGTTCTGTACTGCGGGATTGTCGCAGTGTGAAGTTGGCGGTTCAAATTAGAATGTGAGTCACTCGAGGTGGAGAGACCACGCCGGCGACCAGCCGGACCCGTGAGGCCCCTTCGCAGCCAAGGGGGAGATGAGGAGGGAAAAAGCCTAGGCTGCACACAAACGGCCCTGTCCACAGGGCTGCAAGGAATCGCTACTGTAATGCTGGATTTCTATTTGTACAGTACACAGATAGTGAGGACGCGCCGGGAAGATGGGGCGCAAACGAACGGCGAGGAGATGCGTCAGAGACCACGACGGTCTTAGTGAGAGCAGCACAGCACAGGGTGGGAAGGGAAGGGGAAACCACAAACTTTGATCCGTTCCCTTGGCCGGTGCCACGAGACGGGCGACATCTCCTTTTGTCGAGTGGCTCCCTCTGACACCGGCTGCTTCGTGGACTTCAACGTCGTTTAGCCATGGCTTTTTCTATAGTTCAGACGCCATCCACAAAACCCATCCGTTCCCTCCAATGACAACAGACCATTTGGCTGTGCCAAGCGCACCCAACGCTCCTCTCTCCCAGGAAAGTGCCGACGGACGGTCGCAAAATCACCACTTCGTGATGACACGGATCTGCCAAGGCGCTCCTCTCTCCCTTATGGTGAACACGCCGTGCTGATGACAGCAAACTTCCGCCCAACACCAACACGAAGCGGTGGGCGAAAATGGACCCGTCCGTTCGATGATCTGAGGCGGATCGTAGCCGAATGAACAGAAACAGCGCTTGGTCCCTCCTCTGGCTGGGAAAGCAAGCAGTCTCCCGAACACAAAGCACTGTTCACAATCTCACCCTTATGCCATAACGAATCCTCATCCAAACGTACTGTACCACAACGTCCGGACGAAGCGATCATAAACTGCCACCAATCAGCTGCGGACCTGCAAAGCGAGAAGGCAGGATTGGTTCGGGAGAAGAACTCCACAACAGAGAGCCATCATGCGTTTTTCCACACAGTGACGAAGCCACCACCAGTGTGACACAACGCCGCTCGACGCACTCCTAATATGGACCGTTTCTACCACAATTGCGCGCAGCGATCTGCCCATAAACCGGACAACCACCCATTCACTCAGCACCAAAGCGAGCATTCATGCCCAGGTTCTCACACGGCTGTCTTGACCAGCCAAGTCAGGCATGCGATTTCGCCCATTTCTGGCACGCCGGCTTGAGACGATCGAGTCAGGCACTGGCGATACACTCAGAGCGCGACGCACCATGGCTGGCGCCGAACTGCCAGAGCTGCCATTTCGGCATGGCAGCCGGTCAAATTCAAGGAACCAACAACGCTGCGAATGGCCCGCTCGCAGCGTGCCGTTTCCTTTTGTGTTCTTACAGTGTGCTCATGTGTCCGCGCATCACCCTTTGGCGCACACAGAAGCCTTCGTTGGACTGACGCCGAGTCGGCGCCGGACGGCGCCGCATGGTGCTTTGTGGTGTCGCGTTCGAGCGCTGGCTCGTTTTATACACGCCCGTGGTCTTCAAGTTGAGCCGTTCCATACGCTTTCAGAGGCTTATGGAGCAACCAGTGCGTCAATCTTTGACAGTGTCACTATGTGAGATATCGGAAGAAAGAGGTCTGGGCGGCCTTAGAAGTCTGAGATATCTGAGGCCACCAGCATGTTGTGGAAAACCTTGCGTCCGAATGGAGCTGATTGTGCGCCAGACGCAAACAAACTGCGTTCCCTTTCCCAGTCCGATGAACTGTACTGCATTGCCCATGATGTGTTCGGACTCTGACCTTTGCTGATTGCGGACCGCACGCAAACACATCTGGCTTTGTTTGGCACAGATTATGAAGGGCAACGAGCCGTAGCACCTTGCTTTGATCTCGTGATGTGGGTGGAGGCGCACTGTCTTGCCCTCAACCGCTGCACAGTGGCGCTTTGTGGAGTGGATTCAATCCCATCCTGGGGACGGCGGGTGCACACTGTACAATGTAATACACAGTGTCGTTGCTCCTCAGCAGTAGCTTGTGCCGTGTCGACACGATTGGAATTCGTGACAGACTGCACTTTTCGTTTCAGCCTTCGTTTCCAGCCTTGCTGTGCAAGAAAGGGCGACACGTTTACTCCCGTGCTACAAAGATGGGGACGGAATCAGTAGCCAGGGCCCCACGCATCGGCTAAGGCACGGGGGCAGTGCGACTGGCCCGGTGAAAAGGGCACGCATAATGACTATGCCATCAACTTCCTGCCACACTGGCATAGCCACTATTGCCAGTGGCAAGTTGCCACTGGCAATTGCCACGTCCGTTTCGTGTTCGCCACCCACGCCTCGGCCCGACACTCGCGCAGAACGGACTGTGTTCTCCGCGCTTCGCTCTCAGCGATCGTTCAACGATATCAATGTCGTTGAGAGGAGCTTCCTCGCGGGAAATGGCACAGTGGAGGCGTCTAAAATTTTGCATGGCAGGAAATCCCGTGGTGTTCCCACTCACTTGACCTGATATCAAGGTCGGTACCGACCAGAAGGCGATTAACGGGTGACTTCCTGTCGATACTCTGGCTGGGCACCAGGCATGTCCGCGCCGCTGTACCTGTCCGGTACCCATCGGACGCGGAGGCAGCTCACTGTGCGTACTGACAGTGCCACCTCGTGGGAAGAGCTGTCGCGAGGCACTGGCGAACGACCAAGTTGAGCTCTGTCACACACTTTTCCCACTGCCTTAGAGAGGAAGGTCGTCCACGCTCTGGACACTGGACACTGGACCTGGATATTGGGCACGGGTGGAGACGTCCGCTGTGATGAACCTCTGACGCAACCAACACTGATTGGCACTTGGCCAGAGCCTCGGAACAAAGTACTTGCTAACTGACGCTGTTTGACTTTGCCCTGGTTGGAGAAGCTGTGTCGAAGCCATCCGCCCATTACAAGAGCGATGAGTGGCGCTGGTAATAGGTTCAGATGAAGCGAATGTTCGACTCAAGTGCGCAGGGAAACACGTATATACTGGGGTCTGATCCAACCATGAACTCACACATGAAGGAAATACTGCAAACGATCATAGTGTTGCTTAGCACACTGAAGGCATTTCGACAATCCAGAGATCGGCGCTCGGCTCGGTCGACTCAACAAAGATAGCGAGCAGGCTCGCGAGGTCCTCGGCGTGGAGTTGAACGGGCTCGCGGAACGGCTCAAATACTGCGGCGGAAGAAGTGGAAGGCGCGTAGTACGGCGGGTCGACGACCAGCCGGGAGCTATCGTCGGAGCAGGCGTCCGAGAGCGACTCGTCCGACGTGTACGCCGTCATTCCGAGCGACATCGAGCGGTTGCTGCTGTGAGAAGACGCTGGCGAGAAACTAACGTCGTCGTGGTCGCGAAGGCGCCGTCGCAGCTCGAGCCGGCGCTGGTTACGGTTGGCTTGCTGCCGGTGGTGGTCGCAGTACCGGTGGAGCTCGCCGGTTTTCTTGATCACGCGCGGCTTGTAGCAGGCCTTGCTGGCGTACTTGCAGAGCGCCTCGTCACCGAGTTTGTGCTTGTGACGCCGGCGGCCACCGTGCTTGGGTTGGTGTGTGTCCATGGAGAGCTCCATTGGAACAGTACTCCCCAGGAGTGGGTGGGTGGGTAGGTCCGGTGCGGATTCGGAAATGACTGCTTTCACGCGAAGTGATCGGGTACGAGTCTCAGGGACATGACTGAGGTGCCGGCTGGTACGGTAGCATTTGGCGGAAGGATCGTGCTGAAACGTCGGAGGAGCTCATGGGAGGGGAGGGGACAGCGCAGGCGTCTTCTCAACGCGAGGAGATCAAAGTCACCGACCATCTGGATGGGAGAGCGAACTTGTGGCCGTGTCGGCGCCGTTCGCCTGAAGTCCCGTTCGTCCGGGTCTTGATACACGCGAGTATTGAACGCGTATACGCTGAGATCGAGGACTACGTAAGCAAGCTCTATTCGACCAGCTGCGACCAGGCTCGACCTCGCGTGCGGGGATTCCAGAGGCACTGAATACTCTCTCGCTCCGAAAGGAAGCAGACTCTCTACGGACACCTGTCGACAGTGTTTCGGGACAAACGTAGAGAGCTGGGCAGTGCAAGATAAACACTATGTGAGGCGCTCAGTCGGCTTGACTTGGTGCGCCGCAACCGATGGCATCCCATCTCGCGTCCCCCTCCTCTTGCAGATATGCAGTTCGCTTCTCGTGGACACAGAGACCTCAGCATGACTCCATGGGTGGCAGCTGGGCTGACGACCACGCCTTACCATGCCACTCCCTCCTGGAAATACTTCAGCCCCTCACACCAACACCTGGTTCTGAACTCTTTTGGTGAAGCATTCCATTGTTTTCGCCATCATTGGTTCGTGGATCCGTTCCATCCAGCCACTGCACTTGACTTTGACGTTCAGCGTTGCCATCTTGCGTCTCCGCTCAGGAAGAGAATGGCCTGACTGGCGGTAGACAGCGCTGAACATTGCGCTATTAATATCTGTGACTCGACATTGAATCGCATGAACACGGCGAAATCACGCCGAGAGCATAAACCAATGTCTATTCTTGGCGGTAGGAGCAGAGCGTCGCGGTATGTTCATGATAGCCTGAGATTTGCGGAGACGAACCGGAGATCCACGCGAAAGTCTTCGTCTTCACGTTCAGCGGTGCGAATGAGGCTTTTGGCATGCGCTTTGGTCAAGTTGATAATTTTGTCCACGAGGAAGGCCGTTGGCGGGGAGTCTGTTGCTCGATGTTTTTTGTCGTCTCGCGTTGCCCAAATGCCATGAAAACATACCGCGAGATCACATTCCAGAGAGCGTAGACGCCCGAAGAGTGTAACTTGACCAGGCATCAACAGCGCAAGAACTGATCCCTTCCTGGTCCCCTTGCCACAGAGTCATCCGCACAGACATGACACGAGACCTCCTATATCGTGTGCCCGACTTAAAAGAATTGCGTTGGGTCTTGCCTTGTGGGTGGATCTACCCAGTACCATGCGGTGGGGGAACAGGATCTGTCACCATCAAGGTGAACTGTGTTCGTGCTGCCGCAACCCTCGATTGTCGTGGTCAATCGGCAGCTTGCAGATGTCCGAGTTGACCACCTGGGAGTTCGGGTGAAGTGAGCCCACGCCAAACCAGGTCCCAATCAAGTGGGGCTGGAGCTCTTCCACCAGATTCTGAAAAGGCAGCGAGGGTATCCAGCGCGACCACCATGCGGAACCAAGATGAGGCGGCGCATGTCCACACTGGCCAGTGGCCGCGCACTATGTCCTTCCTCTTCTGAGTCCAAAGGAGATGATCCCTGCGTATTGTTCTGCAAGCGTTCAGATCTTCTCTGGGCTCCAAGTTGCAGCTTGCAAGACCGTCTCC
This sequence comes from Pythium biforme, assembly GCA_023337735.1. Lineage (NCBI taxonomy): Eukaryota > Oomycota > Peronosporomycetes > Pythiales > Pythiaceae > Pythium > Pythium biforme. The sequence continues at coordinate 8,474 of JAADXJ010000457.1, forward strand.
GACTGGATCGTGTCTTGAACTAAATCTTGCCGAGTCCGGACAGGATGACCTGACACGAGATGGATAATTTCTGTTCAGTACATCCGTCAACGGTGTTGGACTCGATGCCATTAGTCTCGAGCTTGATGCCCCTCCACCCCGACAAAGTCAAATAGGGTCTGCCGCCGTGCACAGGCGTTCATCTCAGATCCATCTGACGGCGCCGAATGACACCTCCCACATCGTGATGCGAGGCTGAATCGGATGAGCTGATCGCGATGTTGTCCATGTCGATGGAGACACATGTCAGCGCAGAAAAGGAAACGCCATCGACGGCGTGACTTTGGAATACTCACATGTGCTGCGCGTGATGGCTTAGCACGGATGGTTTTGTGGTGATGGCGATTACAAATCCTACATACACAGCGGGTGCCTTCACAGTTGGTAGGTCCACACTTCCTCTGTCGACGAAGGCTCTGTCGGTGGCGTCTCGGCGAAAACGTAGCGCAGGCTCGACAGATCTTCGGCGCGCAGCGCGACGGGCTGCCGATAAGGCTCAAAGATGTCGCTACACAGTTCCTCGCCGACTTGCGTGGCCGCCTCCGAGTCCTCGGAATCCTCGGACGCGCCGCCATCGGAGGAGTACGACAGAACCGAGTATCCGCTGCTTCCCGTCGGGCTGCGGCTGCTGGGCGTCGTGAACGTCGTGCAATCTCTGAGCCGCCGGCGCTGCTCGAGCCGGCGCTGGTTGCGATTGGCTTGCTGCCGGTGGTGGTCGCAGTACCGGTGGAGCTCACCGGTCTTCTTGACCACGCGTGACTTGTAGCAGGCTTTGCTGGCGTATTTGCATAGCCCCTCGTCTCCCAGCTTGTGCTTGTGGCGGCGACGCCCGCAGGGATTCTTTGCTGGAGGAGCCTCCGCGCGTGTGGCCGTGGACTGGTCTATAGTGGGGGAGGCAGAGGACCGCATTGTGGTTGTGAGGCGAAGGGTAGTTGGTAAAATGATCAACGGGGGGACGTGCGGTGTGTGTCGGAGTGGATGGCATTTGTTCCGAGGAGGAGCGGACGGTCGAGTGCCGAGGATTATGGCAGCCTGCGTGTTGCGACACTGTCCGGGACTGTGGATGTCTGTGGGAAACTGTTCCGACTTTCGCGCATGGCGACCGGGAGGGGAAGGGAGATAAAAAGGATGCTGACGAGCTGGGGGACCCAAGCGGTGGGGTGGGTTTTTGGGGGAAGCAAAGGTCGCTTCGAGAAACGAGAACAAATTTTTGTTGGGGGGAGATGGTTCTGTTCTGTAGTTTGCTTCTATTTTGCATCAGTGCTAGGCTCGAATAGAACATGTATCCAGCCTGATGCGAAGCGTGCATCCATCTGGTGGGGAGAAGAACAAAACGCTCAGGGTGTTGTATGACGAGCGGTTGCGTTCCTCGAGGTTCGGTTGCAGAGGTTTGTTTGGGGCGAGGGTACGGAGAACCACTTCTGTGTGCAGTCCGATTTTGGGTGTGATTTCCCGTGGAACATTTTCTACACCACTGGGGGCGATGCGACGGAACATGCGCTCAACCCATAAACGCCACAAACCACAACAGGATTTCTCGACTGGCAATTGCGAGTCGACTTCTGTCTCGCCTTTGCCGACCGAATTGGGGTCAACACGCAACGCTTAAGGACCAGTCGATCGACTCGCAAAACTGAAGCACGGCTGGTTGGCGGGCGTTCGGCAGCTGGACGTTTGAGTGTCGACATCCCAAGTGGATCATCAAACCCAGACCAGAGCGGCTTTCGTCCGGCTGATGATCACGACAGTCTGGCAGGCGAGGCACCTGGTCCAGAGTGGAAAACTGTTCTGCCATCCGCTTTGCGCTGTCACTGCTGGACACGTGAAACATGATTCCGAGCTGGCAGGGGGTTGATGTAAATGTAGCCATCTTCACCGGTAGATCAGGGCTGTGATGACTTGACCATATCAGCATATCCGCGCCAAGAGAATCGCGAGGGACCTGACCTGTGACGACCGCACGGATACATTGTACTTCTGTCGATTCCTGGAACATGGTGACACTGGAACCTAGAAGTCGGGCATGTACAGATATTGAGCGCCCAGAGTAACCCAGAGATCGAATCCCAGACAATGAAGAGACCAAGCGGGCGTTTGTGCTGGTTCCTCTCGCTCATGTGCAGTCTTCGTGTGAAGAATGGTCCTCCATCGCGTGGAATAAAATCTGGTGCGGAACAGTTTGTGAATGGCGTAATTTAAAGGTGGCATCCGACGACGTGGCCCTTTCACATACCCCCTGGCTCGAATCCCAGACTGAGTGAACACTATTGTGTGCACCATGGGGCCCAAGGGACACACTGTAGCGCCAAGTTGGGCAGGAGGTCGTGTTCGCTTCCTGCCATGCGCATCAACACTCCAGCCTAAAGAACGGGACTTCCTGTCACTGTCACTGACAGGACTCCCTGAGCAGACTTGGCGTCTATTGGGTTACGTGTTGGTGCACTACGATAGCGTTTGCTGTTGTTTTTGAACATGCACACCAATGATCTCGGTGGGGCCTAGGTTAGTGTGGAGGCCCCAGACTGGAGAACGTCACCTTGCATGCAATCGTTGAGTTTGGTTCATTCGGGATACGCGGACGGACTGCGCTTTGAGTCCATCGCGACATTGGCTGCGTGATCGGTCATCTTGTTGTAGGCGCGTAGGTGGTGACGCCACGGGACGATATATAGCTGATCCGCAAGATCCCGAGCTTCGGTCTGGAACTACCGAAGGCGCTCGGTATGAGGCGAGATGCCTGAGGATCAGGCGGCTGTCGCCAACGACCGTGAGCGGCGAACCACCTGTGGCGCGACGCAGTGTGAAAACCGGTGAGAACACCAAAGTATTCTGCGTAGTTGGTGGTCGTCGTGCCGTCTGCCAGACTCATGGCTGCGCTCCAGAGCAACTGGTTGCAGGTGCCATCGGGAAGACCGAGGAGCACGTTGGCGCCTACACCGCCGGGACCGGTGTTGCCGCGCGAGCCACCGCCAAAGAAGAAAAGGAAAGTGCCGGCGGACAGGGGCACAATTACGGAGCAGACTACAAACATGACAATTCCTTCCACGATCACATTGTGATCATGGAAGGAATTGTCCCATTCCCAAAAGCAGTCGACACAGCAATGCTTCAATCGTTTTGTGAGGATCAATCCTCGCCTTTGGGATGACCTCAATAGAAGCCCGCTCCGCCGTGTTCCTTGCAAACGGGCCAAGTGAGTAACGTTCATACTGCGACCATATGGGGCCACTCGCAGAAGCGCCGCCCCGGCGTTGCGCGGGTGTGAAACCGGGCCAGCAGCCAACCTCAAGAAGTGATCCAGAAATCCAGATATCCAGTGATAGCGGATTGCTATGTTTTGGTCCACCCACTCTGGTCCGTCCCATGGCAGCGGAACCAATCCAGAGCCTGGAAAGCCGCGGTGGATCCCGCCTTCTAGCCTTTGCTCTTGCCCTGGACTCGTCCGAGGTCCTGGACGTTCGGAGTTCATGGGCTCTCAGTGGCCTGTGGACGACTCGTATGCGGCGCTATCTCGGTGGAATACTGGATTGATTGATATTGAATAGCGCATCCCAATCATGTACACTACATACTCAAAACGAAGAGACCATAAATACTCGTAGGGCTGTCCGCTGGATGGATCCCAGTGGAGAAGCGTGGAGAGAACGCTATCTAGGGGGAGGATCGGACCATCAAACATCTAGAGCGATTCGGCCGTAAACGTGAAGCCGTCGAGATTCACGTTGTAGGCGTCGCTTCCGTCCGGACGACTTCTTGGCGTTGTCGTCGCTGGATTTGTTCTGGGATCCGCCGGTCCTGTCCTGGATTGACCGGGTCCGGATAATTCCGTCTTGGGTGGTGACTCTGAGTCCCACAGAAACACTTGCAGAAGCTGAAGGTCGCCTTCCTGAAGCGACACAGGGTGGTGGAAAGGTTCCAACGTCGACATCGTCGCTCCTGCTGCTCCCGCTGCGGTTCGCGGCTGGCTGACGTGACGAGAACTCTGGATTCGACTGGATTCTGAATATCTGGATCCGGAGGCCATCGCTCCGGACGGCCGTGGAGGCGAGCTCCTCGTTCGAGCACGGACTCCTTGGCGCCGAACAGGAGGCGACAGCGCCTTTGTCGGTGGCGAGTGGTGGAACAGCGCCGCGTCAGGCTCGAGCGCGAGTCCTCGGAGCAGCATGCCCTCAGCACTCCCGCTAAGCGTCGTGGCCGCGAGCAGCGCGCTGGGACTGCGCTCTTCTCTGAGACGGCGCTCGCGCTTCTTCTGCTCAAGCTTGCGCTGGTACTGCTGTGCCTTGAAGCGGTGGTACGCGCAGTAACTGTGGAGCTCGCCGTGCTTCTTAGTCGCGCGTTCCTGCGGACAGGGCTTGTTCGGGTACCGACAGAGCAGCTCCGGCGGTACAGGCTCCGCGGGCGGCTGCGGTGGCATGCTGAACCGCACGGCCTCTTCGTCTTCATCGCTGTGGATGAGCTGCTGGTTGTCCGGAAGACTCGGGCGCGATCGCTTGGACAGCGACGCCTCGAGTGCGAGCGCGTCGTGGTCGTCCATATTATCACGAACTGATGAAGTGGTCATCTCGGCCCGGCTCCTCTTGCGCTGCTTACCGGCGGCGGCGCGCTTCGTCGTGGTCTTTCGGCTTCTCGATCCCGTGTTGGCGGCACCGCTCGTGTGCTCGCTTCTGGACGGTGGTTCGTTGCGGTGCGATGACGTGGCAGCGCGCGTCGTAACTGGCGGGATAGAGGCTTCGCAGGTTTGTTGCTGTTGTGGTGGTGGGTAGTCGCGCCGTGGCTGCTGCTCGGCGGCGCGATTCATCAAATGGCCGAACCGCTCAGCTGCTCTTGCAGTGACTCTTCAACGAGGCGAGGGCGCAGACGAGCGCGAGTGGCGGCTAAGGTGCGACGAGCAATTGTGGACGGACGATCGGGCGCGTCACGGAAGGGAGGAGCTTGTCTGCCGCATGCGTCGGCGAGTCTTTCGATAACTCGCTACTTCCCGGCGCACACCAACGCCCAGTGTGGCTTTGGCTAGCCCACGGTACAGTTGCAAACGGGCGTGGTGTGCGACACATGCGCAGGTCCTCCGGCCGCGCTGTGGACGCTTGGTAGTGTCGCCTTGGCGTGCGCATGCAATGCTGCGTGGACCTCTGGCGGTGGCAGTCGGTGTTGATCCCGCCCTTTGTTACCAACGACTCGGCGTGGCGAATCAGGAGGAGATGGGCCATCCAAATGAGGTGCTGGTAATGAGCATGCGCCACGTCGTTTGCTCCGCCGATCCAGAGTGACTCACTACTGGTCAGTACCAATTTTCCTCGCCTAACGCCATGAGCTAAATATCAACAATTCAAACTACATTATGTTTCAGCTATAACTACATCAGAAAACTATTATTTTACAATCCTTTATTGCAGGTGTATCGGTTTTGAATGCTGTTGTGAGACAAGGGATAATTGAATGGTACATTACCGTAAATAGATACATTGGGGGAAAGTCTGCGATTACGGGCGACATACCGGACTTTGCCGTGTTGCGTGTTGGAAACGAGCGCGTCCCGACGCAATCGCTATGGCGGATGGGGGCTCGATGATGCTACGCGAATTTTTGGTCCATAGGTTCGTACAGTAGGAAGGTGCTGGACCCGACGATGGGACAATCGTGCGCTCGACGAGAATGTGTAAGAATTGCTGGAATTCCCGCGGCATTACGCACGGGATCATGGCACTCGTTTGGCCAGCGTCATCTTCTCCCCGTTTCCCCAAGTCCCCCTGCATCCTTCTCCACTTCAAAGATGGTTTGTCGCAGTCGTGGGCGAATCCCGCATGAGAATGAACAATACAACGTGTCTCTGATGGCATAGGCCTCCTTTGATTGCTTGTTGCTGTACGGTCTAATTACCATATAATCTCGATTCTGATCCACAAGCATCGAAAACGACCTGAGGACGAGTGCTGTCTTCCGAGGTCTTGGAGCTCAACACCCCAAGCGAGCAGCTCATTTGGAGATTGGAATCGCTGGATGCAAAATGGGTTGTTGATGGTAGAGAGAGCGTGAGAGAGGGAAACTTTCCAGCGAACTGCAGTAGACACCACGCAAGATGAGTGGTGGCAGTATGGTGGTCGTTGGGTACGTACCGAGTGATTCCGGGTGGCCCTGCTGCTTGTTGTCCGTCGCGCTCTGGTCATTCGCCACACGGACTGTACATATTAATACAGGCGAGGGGCCCACAATATGTACGGGAACTTCCCGCGCGTTGAAGCTGCTGGATTCTTTTTGCAGAGAGATCGCGGCGGAGGGACTCCTTACGGGGGACGGGTTGCACATGCTCTCAGAGCATTGCTCTGAGCCTAATGAAGCATTTTGCGGTTTGTGCACTTGTTACGTAATGGGCAGGTGCCTCCCCAAGTGCGATGTGGACGATCCGATGTCGAACAGAGTGGCCGTTGGGGACTGACCAAGCCATCGTCATCCGTTGGGATCTGGCAAAACAAAAAAGATCAAGCAGCGTCCGTCGGCGATCGAGCAAAACGAGCACACACGATACACACAGTACAATGTATACTGAGCACATGTATGATACTACCGGATACACTGTACGTCGCGAAGCGAAGATCGCACGGGGCTGGATTCAATTGTATAGAGTAATGAAACGTAGCGCGGCTATCTTGTATTATGCGAGACGCCTGACCGATCAGCGTGCATGACGTGGCTAAGCACGCGCGAAGGAGGATAATGCCATGAGAGGATTCACACGTTGACCCAAGAGCAAGCGCGTTGGAGAGCACACAGGAACAGACGCAGATCCACTCAATACAATGTATAACTCAGCCACACCCATTGGTAACATGGCACTCGCGGCCATGTACCGTACTAAACACTGCCATGCGCACTGATGTGTCCCTTGCCGAAGCGATAACCAAACGCGCGACGCAGGGCCTTCGAACATCCAAGGATCTCGGTCTGTGTGCGCATCGCACGTCACACCGCAGAAACTGACTCTCCCCGCCAAAGTCGATATGAGTACATTACGAAGAGGTCCACCGTTCTACCCATGAATATACCAATATTTACCTATTTAGTCGTGGCACTCTATCAAGGGATTCCCTTGGTGGTCTCTGAATGACATTCTCCCATCAAGATGACCACCAAGTTCCGTGTGGACCATGCCGACGTCCTCAAGGGCCGTGCGGCGATCGCGACAACGCAGCTGTCCGCAGGTGCACCGCTGCTCAGCTCAGAAGTGTTTGCCGCCGTCTCGCTGACCGCGTGCAACTGGTGCTTCTCGGCCACAGCGGCGCTACGGCGCTGCAGCAGCTGCCAGCTCGTCCAGTACTGCGGGCGGCAGTGTCAGCAACACGACTGGACGCGCGGCGCCCACGGCAAGGAATGCGCCGCCTGGAAGCGCATCCCGCGTGGTGCAGCATCGCAGACCGTTTTGCTAGTCGCGCGGCTTGCCGCACAAGTGCTGCTGGATGACACATCCCGCAGGGACGCTGTGCTGGAGCTGCGCCATCACTACGGTGCGTGTGTGTTGGGGATGAGATGGAAGAGCTACGTCTATCATACAGGATCTCAGTCTATTCGTGTTCTATGTAATCTACATAGATGACCACACGTCTGAAAAGCTGCGTGAGTTTACGGAGATGGCGCAGCTCGTCGTGCTCGTGCTGTCGCGGTCCAAGTTCGCCAACGCGGCGTCGCTCGGCTTTGATGGACTGCTGGAGAAGCACGAGCGCGCCGTGGTCGAGCTCTTTTGTCGCGTCAACTGCAACGCGTTCACGATCTGTGACGCCGTGAACGTGCCCGTGGGCATCGGCATGTTCCCGCAGGCCGCACTGCTCAACCACAGCTGCCAACCAACCTGCGTCGTGAGCTTTGAGAACGCGCGGAAGGCGCAGATCCACGTTATTACGCATGTCGAGCCCGGCGAAGAGCTCACGATCTCGTACGTCGAGCTGCTCGAGTCCGCGGTGCAAAGACGCCAAGCGCTGCGCGCATCGTACTTCTTTGATTGTGCATGCTTGCGGTGTCGTCAAGCCCAGCGTGAATCGCAGGAAGACTGGGTGCTGGACGGCTTTGTGTGTAGCAAGAAGGACAGTTCCTGCCCTGGAGTCGTCGTTTGGGCGGACGCACAAGACGCGGTTTGCAAGACGTGTGGCCACCAAGCGGACGTTGGTTCGATCCAAGACGGCCTAGCGAGTCTCGAAACCGCGGAGACGGAGTTGGCGGCTGCGACGTCGATCCAGGACAAATGGGCTTTGCGGCAAACGATCTGGCGCATCGTGGACGAGCAGCTACGCTGTCACCCGCGCAGCACGCGGTACGCGAACGCCGCCCGTGTCATGGGCAACTTTCTGATCGACCACGGCGAGCAGCTCCACACACCAGTGTCGATGGCGTTGCCATTCCTGGAGAAAGAACGCGAGGCCGTCGCGTGGATCCTGCCAGCGCTCGCGCTGCCGTCGCGTGGGCTGCTGCACTTTCAACTCGCGAAGCTCTATGTCGCGGCGCGTAACCACGAGATGGCGACTGCGTCCATCCGCGAGGCGCTCGCAGTGTACGTCTCTGTACCTCATACTCGGTCGCAGTGTCGTCACACCCGACTCATGCATAGTGTGTCTCTCTCCGTAGGCTCAGCGTCGCGTACGGCAGCAGCCACCACATGGTCCTCGCTGCCCAGCAATTCCTCCACGACCTCGATGCAAAGTAAACAGAGCGACATCCTTACAATCGTAATTTCATTACTATAGACTTAGAACTCGACGGTCGCGTCGCCCCAGCAGTCGAGGCAGAGCCGCATGGCCTTGCTACCGCGCCGCCAGGTCGCGCTGCAGCTCCCACACACGCTGACGCAGCACTTGCGGCACCGGTACGTGGCCACCATGGTCGCCTTGGTCTCGTGGGTCTCTTCGCATAAACTGCACGCGCCCAGTTCGGTGTGGCGCTCGATCGCGTCGAACGCCGAGGTCTCGAGCAGCTCGAGCTCGCACACGGCACGCTGCTCGACCGTGCCCGTCAACAACGCCAGGGCGTCGAGCGCCCGGTCCTTGGCCGCGGTCCAGTCGGCCCGTGCGCGCGCACCGCCTTTCAATTTGAACTCGGCGACGCTGAAAATGTCGATCATCTCCGATCTCCGGACGCGCTCGAGCGCGACAATGCCCGTGTTGTAGACGCTGCCACGCACGGCGCCGCGCGGGGGCTCGGGACACCCGGGCCAGGCGAGCGAGTGGTACGTGACGGCCCAGCCCCGGCGCCCGTCGTCGGTCTGGAACGCCTGCTGCGACTCGATGACCACGAACTCGCGCGCGTGGGTCACGTGCGGCGCGTTCCACTGCGCGTGCATGACCAGCGACTTGACCGCGACGTACGTGGTCGGCTCGTCAATGAGCGTGTGGAGCGTGTCAAAGTCCGCGAGGCCTGGGTTGAGCAGCGGCAAGCTGAGCGCGCTGCGGTGCGAGAGCGCCGCGACGACCTCGTGGATCGGCGCGTGGAGCTGCGCGAGCGCGAGCACGCGGGTGGTCGCTGTGCGCGCCTTCTTGCACTGGTAGAGCCGCACGCCAGGGGGCGTGGTGGGGAGGTCGAGGCGTCGGATGTTGCGCAGTGTCTTAAGCGGGTCACTGCCGTGCGCCTTGAGCGCCTCGCGGCGGATCGAAGCCGTGCTGTGGGCCGCGGCGTCGATCACGGCGTCGCGCATGCGCTCGATCATCTCGCGCGTTGCCAACTGACGCTGCTGAGCTCCAGCGCTGCGGGGCCGCCGCGACGGCGACGACGGGGAAGACGCGCGCGGCGCGACCGCGTCATCGCCGGCAGAAAGAGAAGACGACGCGATCCGCAGCGCCGCGAGCAGCGCTCCGTTGTCGTCGTCATCCACGGGTGGCTCGGAGGACGCCGCCAGCGACGGCCGCATGGTGACGACGGCCGCGTTGGCCCCTTCGATGGAGCGCTCGCTGCTGCTCGTGTCCGTGTCGGTCGCTGTGGTCGAGAGCCGCGATTTGTCGAGCGCCTGTGGGTGGTGTGACGGGGAGCTCACGGACGCCAGCAGCATCTTGTTCGTTGTCTCAGACTGGGGGGACGACTCACGTTTTCTTCTCGCGAGGGCGAGTGGAGCAATGCCGTTCATGAACGGGTTGGAGATGTGGGGCGCAGCGAGCGACAATGCCGAAATGGAAAGCGTGAACCCGCACGTCTGGACGCGGGTGCACCCCACGCTGGACGAATGCGAGTGCACCCACATCCGCGTCATACAAACGCCAAGCCTCCACCCATTGCACTACATCTCACGAACAGTCAGCCGTGGCCCGACTGTACGTACCGTAGATCCCTCGCTTTCTTCGTTGCTTACAGGAATTCAAACGGCTCGTGCCCCCGAATGTCTGGAATGGAGCGGTGTCTGTTGGTGGCAAAACGGCAGATTTCTGTCGTCGGTGATATCTATCAACTCCTGGGAAATCAATTGATCTCTCATGGGAGGCGTCGGCCCAAAAACGGAGAGATCTGTGGAATTGTAAGAAGCACCTGTATATTATATAGTACTCACGACGTCCGTCGGTCGAGACGAATGGTCTTCATGGACGTGTGACAAAGCTGTTGGTCATGTATAGCGTCATCTTCGCCACCCTCATCGACGCCATATTCGTCGATGGCGTCGGAGACCGATGGCGCATACGCGACCGACGGCGCCAGCGCAAAGGACCGCTTGGACAGCGTGAACGACCGTTCGGATGGCAGCTGGAACTCGAGCTGCGTGGGCCGCATGGGGGGCGTCGTGGCTGTCGTGGCGGCGCTCGGGCGCCTGGGCTTGATGTGTGAAGTCGCAAAGATCGACGTGTTGTGGTCGCTTCGCTCGCTACGCTGGTGTGGCTGAGGCTGTTGATGTTGTTGTGGAGGAAGAAAAGCGGAGAGCGGGCTCTTCCGTCGCGCTGACTGGGCTAGTACAGAAGACGACGCACCGTGAGACCCAGGAGGCTGCGTATAGCACTGGTTGCACACGCGCGTGGGCGTCGTGACGCGGCCGCCGCCCACGAGCACGGTCTCGCGCGTGCGCTCAATCTCCCACACGTGGGAGCAGCTCCCGCAGACCGAGCTGCCGCACATGCGGCACGTGAACCGCGCGGCCTTCCAGCCGGGCACGCGGCACCGCCACAACTTGTCCTGGCAGATCGCGCACTGCGAGGTCTTCTGTTCGAACGCGATCTCGAGGAACCGAAAGGTGCCGGGGAACACCATGGTCTCGACGCGGTGCTTGATGAGTGCGTCTTTGATCGCATCCATGATTTTGATACACCGTCTCTTGCTCACGGCGCGGTGCGCGCCCTGCGAGGCGCTGCCACGCAGATCGAGCTGCGCCGTGGTCACGACATCCAACGTGTGCTTGTGGACGCGCGACTCGATCGCGACCACGCCGCTGCGTCGCATGTTGCCGCGTACGTATTCGCGCTCTTGCTGCGTTGGGTGAGTGGGCACGTCGACCGAGTGGACGCTCTGGACCCAGCCTTGGCGGCCGTCGGGCAGCTTGAAGCGCTTGTGGCACGTGACGACCACAAAGTCGCGGCGGCGGGTGGTCGCGCCCACGCCTTGCGGCTGCAGCACCATGCGCTCGATCGCAATGCGCTTGTGCGGCTCCTCGCACAGCGTATACAGTAGCTCGGTGGAGGTCATGTCTTCGTGGAGCCGCTCGGCCGAATGCAAAAAAGTCGCTTCGAACATGTCGACTGTCGTCTGCAAGACCGCGTACGCAGCCACGCGCGGTACAGAAGAAGAACTCGAGGACGACGACGATGCTGCATGGCAGTGGCGGCGCCGTCTCGGCTTGGCCAGCACGACGTCGTCATCCACGGCAGCTTCGCCTTCATCTTCGTCGTCGTCGCTTTCCCGGCCGTCACGACTCTCGAGCGAATGGCGCGGCTCGTACTCGTACAGCATGAGGTTGCCGTGGTGGTGGTCTTTTGTGCGACAGGGCTTGACGTGGCGCCGTCGCACCGGATCGGGCAGGTCCTGCGCGTGCTGCACGAGCGCGGCCGTGGCGCTGGCGCTGGCGCGGAGCACCGTGTCGTTCAACGCCTTGAGGTCGCGGTCGAGGCGGCTCAGCGCGTCGCGCGAGAGTGAGCGGGACACACGGTCACTGCGGTTGCCGCGTGTGGCCGAGCGCCCCTGGCGCGCGCGGTGGTTGACGGGCACGGAGCTCTCGGCGGTCGTGAGGAACGGCGACGTGCTGAGCACGGTCGCGTTGATGCGCGGCGGCGCCTCCATTACAGTGTGTCTATGCTTCTGGAAGGAGTGTACAGTACTGCAATACCAGCGGCTGGCGTTGAGGTCGAGGAAGATGGAGGCTCGTGGAGTCCACGGTGGACTGGGTGGCTCGTGTGTTTGTGTGATGCGGATGAGGTGGCAGCGTCGGGTCGTGCACTCCATTGGGCGACTGGATGCTCGAATTGCCCAGAGAGTGCTGGATGACGTTGGCCTTTCTCACACAACCAGTGCTGATTTCCTCTAAATCTGATATCATCTTCTGTGGTATAGTTCTTATCACAGGATTGTATCGTATACCGAAGGTACTAAATCTATTACCGCAGGCTGCATATCGTATAATACAGGATAATAGAACATTTAGTTTCGAACTTCCGGGCCGGATTTTTCGCACGATTTGTCTGAGAAATCCACCGTGGAAGCCTGCC
>JAADXJ010000458.1:0-21129 GCA_023337735.1 Pythium biforme
GATCGTCAACGAGCCAGGCATGACGCTGAAGTTGATGTTCCGAAGCGTCGGGCGAGTGGTGACCGCGGTTCCTTCAGCGTCTTCCGAAGGTATCGCGTTCCAGGAAAAGTCGGCGTCCGTGATCTCGACTATTGGCTGGCCATCCACCGGGCCTTCGAACTCGGCGCTTCCGTGGTCGAACTTGACTTCGTCCAGAGCGAGGAATTTCGCGATCCGGTGGAGCGACGTCCATCCTTCCGACGCGAAAACGACCGCATTCGAGAAAATACTGAACGGCATGCGGCACGCGTTCGCGAGCGAGAGCAATGCAAACGCGGTCGGCACGGTCAGTGTGTTCCCCTGGTACACAAAGACGATAAAGGTCACGGCGGTGATGAACGTCTGGCCGTACGTGAGCGCCACGAGATTACTGACACGCAAGTAGTCGTACTTGCGCAGCAGCTTGACTTCACGAGCTCGGATCTCCGCAACTCGCTCCGCGATCGACTCTTCCCACGCGTACATCTTGATCACGCGGATGCCCTGCAGTACTTCGTTCGTGACCTTGACGCGCTCGCCGGCGACTGCCAGGATCTCGCGACGCGTGAGCGCGATTTGTCGCGAGTTGGTCATAGCGTACACCAAGATGCCCACGGACGAGACCGCGGCGGCGATCGCGACCAAGAAGCTCGTGAGGAAGCCCATGATGATGCACGCGGTCAAGACCATCGACGGCGACACGATTGCCCACATGCCGATCGCGTAGGCGTCGTAGAGCCGGTCGCTGTCGACGCCGGCGAGCGTGATGATGTCGCCGCTGCTCATCGAGAGCCGCGCCGACGACGTGAGCTTGAGCACTTTTTGGTAGACGCTGTTGACGACGATCATGCGCGCGTTGATGCCGGCGCGCGCCGTGAGGAACATGCCGTAGTCGAGCGCGTTGACGCTCACGCAGGCCGCGACCGTGAGCAGCGCCGCGAGCGCGTACCCACTCGGAATACCAAAGAGGTTGTCGTCGCCGCGCAGGTACTGGAGCAGCGCCTTGATCAGCAGTGGCTGCAGCAGCGACATGACCGCGCTCACGAAATGGAGCACGATCGCGAGGCCCATCTTGTCCTTGGTCGAGCGCCACATGGCGCGGAAGATCGACGGCGGCGTCGCCTTGGTCTTCTTCTTCTGTTGACGGTGGTGGCGCGCGACGGCCTCGGCGTAGTGGGTCTCAAAGCGCGCCTGGAGCACGGCGGCCTTGTCGGTGCTGGGCAGGTCCCAGACGTCGTCCTCCTGGAGCGCGCGCTTGTGGCCGCGGCCGACCATCGCGTTGAGCCACCAGAGCGTGCACTGCGACATCCAGTGCGCGCGGTCCAGCGGATTCGTCATGTCGGCGCGCCAGCGCGCGTCTGCGTCTTGTTCACTCCCATGGTCCGGCGCGCGCGGCGACTGCAACGCCACGTACGCGTCGTCGGCGCGGCGCTTGGTGGTCGTCGTCGTGCCCATGGTCTTCGGCCGGTGATCCCCACAAGCCGAGGAAAATTCGCGAGTGGTCCACGACCACAAAATGTACACAGAGCAAGCAGTTGCCCTGATCACCCATGGGCCCGAAGCCCAGCCATCGCGCCCATCCACTGTCCGCTCGGTCGGTCAGATTGGTCTGGCTCATGCCGCGGACCAGTCTGGAGCATCGAGATCGCTATCTCAGTACATGGGAGCACGGATAGAAACGATGGTTTCTATCACAGAAGAAGGTATGCTTTCACTGGATAACTCCAGTAGTGGGTGGAGCTCGTGGGCTCAGGAGATGGATGGCACGAGCCATCTGTCCCATACAACGGCGATTGGAGCGCGATGGTGGCGACGACGGCGCGGGGACGAGCGCCGCTCGTGGCGGCCGCGCGGCTGCGGCGGCGCAGCACGGAGGCTTTGCAGCGCCACGCGCGCGGCTTCTTCTCGTGGATGAACGCGACGGCCGAGGACGACGACGTGGCGCCGACGCCAAGTCCGCCGACGCCCACGCACATTCCCGTGCTCCTCGACGAGACCGTGTCGCTGTGGCTCAACCCGCTGGACACCAAGCCGCGCAAGCGCCGCGCGCAACAACAGCAGCCATTGCCTGCCGCAGACGAGACGGCGCCACCAGCAATGAACGCTTCGGGTCCGCGGTTCTTCGTGGACGGCACGACGGGCTTCGGCGGCCACTCGCGCGAGCTGCTGCTGCGCGAGCCGCGCGCGACGCTGCTCTGCATCGATCGCGATCCAGAAGTGCTCGCGGTCGCGCGCAGCAACCTGGCCGAGTTCCGCTCGCGGGTCGTGTTCCACCGCGGGTCGTACGCCGACTTGTCCACGGAGCTCTTGCGGTCGGTGCACTTTCCGGATCTCGTGCATGGCATTTGCGTGGACCTGGGCGCCAATAGCTTCCACTTTGACGAGGCGCGCCGCGGCTTCAGCTACATGCGCGACGGCCCGCTGGACATGCGCTACAACCAGCAGGACGACAGCGCGGTCACGGCCGCGCACGTGCTCAACACGTTCTCGGAAGTGCAGCTCACCAGGATCTTTCGGGAATTCGGTGAAGAGCGGCTCGCGAAGGAGTACGCCAAGGCGATCGTGCGCGACCGCGACGAAAAAGGACTCGTGTTTACGCGCACATCGGACTTGCGCGAGTGCATCGAGCGCATCGCGCGCAAGTGGAACGCGAGCGGTGCCAACGCTGGCGGCAACAACCGCCGACGTCCTAAGAAGAGCGGTCTGGCGGGTGGCGGGAGCGTGCACCCGGCGACCAAGTGTTTCCAGGCGCTGCGCATCTTCGTCAACGACGAGCTCACGCACGTGGCCTCGGGCGTCGAGCAGCTCGTGACGCAGCTCGCGCCCTCGGGCCGGCTGGCGACGATTGCGTTCCACTCGCTCGAAGACCGGCCCATCAAACTGCTCTTCCGACGACTGGCATGTGGATCTCTCTAGCACTCATGCTTCGATTCACTCTCTTGACTGACTTTTCGTTATTATAGGACACCTTCACGCGCCGCACAATGGACGACGAGTACGAAGACTACTTTGACGAGGACGACGAGGACGACGACGAGGACGAGGACGGCGACAGCGCCCGCGTCCAGGACGTGCTCAAGCGGCTCGGCCCGCGGCGCTTCCAGCTCGTCAAGCGCAAGACCATCAAGGCCAAGAAACAGGAGATCGAGATGAACCCGCGGTCGCGCAGCGCGCGGTTACGCTGCCTCGAACGGATCGTCTAGACGGGTTGTGGGTCGCTCTAAAACAACAAAGGTATATTCTCTTTCGGTCAGGAGGTGTGTGTGTCTCTCTCTCTATAGTTGCTTCTTGATGGTGGTAGACGTGCGTTCGACAAAGTCATCGAGACGGTAGATCGTGCGCCAGTCGACAGAGGCGCCCAGTTGGAGAAAGGCAGCGACGTTGCGGAAGACGCCTCGCGAGTACGCGCGGTCCAAGTTTTCGTTCTTGACGACTTCGTTGGTCGTGAGCGCTGCGCACATGAGGTACAAATGGAAGACCAACAAGTAGCCGATCCAGAGGTCGTGCAGCAGCGCGAGCGCAGCCACGCACACGAGCAGCGGCTGGAAATGCACGAGCGACCAGAGCAGCGAGAAGATCCCGCGGCCCCAGACCACGTCGCTCTGCGCAACCAAAAACCACCAGCACGCGACGAGCTCCATGGTGACCGCGAGCACGGCGAAGAAGAGAAAGCCCAGGAAGTAGTGGTGGTTCTGCGCGCCCACGGCGTTGACCACGAACGGGCAGTAGTGGTCAAACTTGGCGATGCAGGCGTTGAGCTCGGCGCAGTGCTTGGCGCGCAGCGGGCGCTTGTGGAGACACGTGAGGCAGAGCTTGGTCGCGCTCGGCGACTTGGACTCGACGAGCGTGCGGATGTTGTGGAGCTTTTCGCGGTACGTCGTGAAGACCGTGCCGGCGTCCGTGACCGCGGTCCAGTACAGGCACACGAGCAGCAGCGCCGCGCTCGTGTAGATAGTGACTTGATAGGCGACACCCACGCCGGCTTGTTGGGCAAAGTATGGGAAGCACGCGACGAGCCAAAACACCGAGGCCACGTTGATGCCAAACATGAGCGCGGCGGCCTTGCGCTTGTCGCCGTACGTGCCGCGCTGGAGCACCTTGAGCGCGCCGAACGCGGCCGTGAGCAAGATCGTTTCTTTGAGCACGATAAACGCCACGCCTTGCGTCGTGGTCACCAAGATCCACGCAAACACTGGGATCACCACCCACGGCACGAAGAACGAGAGCTTGAAGAGGTTGTCTTCGAGCCATTGCTTGCGGAGCCGCGTGGCGCGCGCGAGCGACTGCAGCTGCGCGTCCTCTTCCAGCAAGTGGCGCGCGAGCGAGCGCTCGTCTAGCGCCGCGCGCGCCAACTCCAGCGGTGTTTGGCTCTTTTGGTTGAGCGCATTCGGCGACGCGCCTTTGTCGAGCAGCATCTTGACCGCGAGCCCGAGATCGTTCACGACCGCGTGGTGGAGCGCCGTGTTGCCGTCCGCATCCTGGGCCTCAAAGTCGGCGCCGAGGCTGAGCACCATGCGGAACGAGTCCAAGTGGAAGCGGTCGCGCTGGCAGAGCAGCATGAGTGCCGACCGCTGGCTCGCGTCCTGGACACGCACGTCGATATTCGTGCCTTTGGCCACAAGATACGCCGCCAAGATCGGAAAGCACTTGTGGATCGCGACGAGGAACGCGCAGAAGCCGTTCTCGTCGGTGAAACTCGCGTCGGCGCCGCCGCGCAGCAGCAGCTCAACCGCATAAATGTGGTTGTGGAACGAGGCCCAGAAGAGCGGCGTCGTGCGCAGCTCGAGCCCGCCGAGCGCGTCGACGTCGACCGCGTCGCGAAACTCGCGCGCGAGGAACTCGAGCACGCGCATCTTGCTATTGATCGCCGCGTGGTGGAGCAGCGTCGCCTGCGTCGACGGCTCGGGCGCGTTCACGTCAAAGTCCGGGTCCTACACGCGGTCCAATCCCATATAGAAGCACGAGATGCTCAGTACATGGGCGCTCAAGAGGCAAGAGAGACAGGTTCGTACCTCCTCGATGAGCTGCTGGAGCTCCGGGAGCATGCCGAGGCGCGCGCAGTCAAAGACGGAAGGGCGTGTGAGCGCGGCGCCGCATTTGTCGCAGGGCGGCACTTCCGTTGCTGCGGCAGTGGCGTCGCTGACGACCGCACAGGGCACGCAGATGAGGCGCATGGCGTCGGCAGTCATTTTGGAGGGAGATTGGAGAGAGCGTGTGTGGTGTCCTTGGTGCTCGGCAGGAAAAATGGAGAAATGACTCGGTTTTCCTGAGCCAAAACGAAGAGGTCCAAACACGTGTGAACCCACTGAGACAGATAGATATCGTATGTCAGTGTGTGATGGCTCCATCCAGTTCTAATTTGTTACAAGTGTCTCCTCCTGTCGTACCCACAGTGGGTTCACTATACTGATTTAACAATCCGCGCAGTGGGTGCTTTGGTCTATGTGGCCCACATGAGGAGCTATTAATGTGAGGGAGCCAACCCAAAAATATGTAGCCAAGTCATCGCCATTCCCTATCTAGCACTGCCTGCAGACGCCCTGCTTCATCCTTCCTGTGGCGTTCCACAAGACATGCCCACGCGTTCGCTTCTTCCTATCCGCCCTCTATGAAGCGCACGTCGGCCTACATCACGCGCGGCTCCACGGCGTCTCCGGTCGACGCGTCGGGGGGTAGCGCGTCTTCCAAGCTCGTTACTCCGCCACCTGTGGAGCAGCTGCGCTTCCGCGAGCGCGACGGCAAGCCCTCGGCATACACGCGGCTGTACGCGCAAGGCGTGGACCTGCTCGTTCACAAAGACCACGTGTACCAGCAGTTTGGGCTCCACAAGTCGCCGCCGGCGCCTGTGCAGCAGGCCGCGTCCTCACGACAGAAACTAGCGCCAGCCCAAACGACCTCGACGACCACCCACACGGCTCGCTCCAGTGTGTCCCATGGGGGGACCATTGCGACCCACCGCTCGTCGTCGGTGAGCAGTAGCTCGATCCGCCATCGCTCGGCCAACAGCGCGACCACCCACAACGCGTCTACGAAACGAAGCGGCACGATGACGCCACGAAATCGCGTCAATGGCAGTGGCGGCAGCTTCCTGTCCGCGAGCCACGACCATCTCCAGTGGACAAGCACCTCCAGTGGAAAGAAGTCTCTTGGTGGCTCGGGGTCACGCCGCGCCAAGGCCGCGACTCCTTCCAGCACCGCCGCCGCCAAGCCCCAGCGGCGGCAGAGCGCGATCGCGACGCAGCTGCTGAGCAAATCGCTCAAGATTGGGCCCGCGGTGCTCCACTCGGTGTCCTCCTCGGTCGTGTTTACGCCGCCGCACGTGGTCCCATCGTCCTCCGCGCGATCGCCTCGACTCTCCGTGACCACTGGCACCTCCGGGCTCCAGCGGCGGCCCAGCGGCCTCCCAATGAGCTCCCCAACTTCCCATCACCCACAGCAGCCACACCAACTGAACCGCCGACAGAGCTTCCAGATCGCCGCGTCTGTGCGGCCACCAGCACACACCGTGGCGCCGCCGCCCCCGCGATCCGTTGGCAAGCCGGCGTCTTCAATGAGCAAGGACTCGCCCGTGCGTGGTAGCAGTGCCAACGAGCCGCCGTCGGCCGTGCTCGTGCCCGTGTCGCGCCGCACGTCGTCGCCGCTGGTCGCGCCAAACGTGGCCGACTTTGGCGGCATGCGGCGCCGGCCGAGTGTGTCGCCAATCCGCAGTGGCACGAGCCAACCGGCGGCTGGCGCCAGCGACGAGTCTTCGGCTACCACGGCCGTGCCACGGCCCAGCATGGCGCTGCTCCACCGCCGCGACAGCAAGATGGACCGCCTCGTGGAACAGATCACCGTGCTCAAGAACTCGCTCGGGCTCTCGGACGAGGATCTCCAGTGGAAAGTCGAGAGCACCAAGGGCAACGCGTACGAGGCCGCGGACCGCCACTTGCGCGAGGCCGAGGAGCTCTACGACCGGCTCGTGTACGAAACGCAACTGCTCTCGGAGACGCCCTGTGACGAGGCCAGCGCCCTGCTCGTCAAGCGGATGCGGGAGCTCACGAAGCAGAACCAGCTCGTCGCGGAGCTCAAGCCGGCGCTGGTGGCGCGCCAGCACGACGCCGCGCAGCGCAAGAAAGAACTGCTGGACGCGCGCATCGCGAGCGAGCTACACGTCGCCAAGGGCGGTGAACACGACGAGGACGACGATGGATTTGTCAATGCCCAGCGAAGACTGGACGACGCCAAGCAGGCCATTCTACAGACGCAAAACCAAGTGAAAGACGAGATGACCAAGCTCAACGAGCTGCTCGTGGCGCTGGGCAAAGAGACCGACGCGCTGGCCGCGGCGTGCGCGCGCTTTCGGTTCCTGTCACCGGACGCGGCCGACGCGAGCGCCGCGTTCCTCGATATCTTGCGGTGCATCCCCGAGTGTGGCGGCGACAAACTCGTGACGCTGTGCGAACAGGGCGTGCTCACAGCCCAACGGTTCACCGGTTCCAAGGCCAAAGAGCTCAGGCGCAAAGAGAGTGAGATGGACAAGACGCTGCGCGACATTGAAGTGTGGAAGATCCGCAAGGAACAGTCCAAGGAGTTCGCCCAGGAGACCGCCAAGCGCGCGCGCCAGTGGAAGCAGGCACAGCAGGCGCGGAATGACGAAAGTCTAAAGCTACTACGCCGTCTCGTGCCGCCCGACATCCAGCAGATCACGGTCGACGCGTTGATCGAGCGCGCCTATCAAGCGGGTAGCGTGCTGTTCACGTACGACTTGGCGCTGTACATCAAGCAGAACAAACTGCTCCACTGGCTCGTGACCCACGAGAGCGACATGGCGCGCGACAACTTCTTGGCGGTCGAGAGCGCGTCGTATTTCCTCAATTTCACGACGTACGACATCCACGAGCTCCGGGCAGTGTGCCACGTGCTGCCAGTGGCGTTCGACTTTGACAAAGACGGCAAGAAGGCCGAGTGGAAGCGGCAGTTCATGGAGCACGTGCGCCTGCTCGTGAAGCAGCAGTGTGGCGAGACCATCCAGGCCGGCTGGGACCCCGTGCGCGGCACGCGCGCCGACATACCGCTCAAGCCGCTGAGCGACAAGCAGCTCCTCAACGCCGTGTACCGGTACCCAACAGAGGACGAGATCCAAGCTCGGATTGACAAGTTCGAGCTCCAACTCCAGCGGCTCCAGCAAAAGAACGACAAGCGAGCAAAGTTGGATACGCTGGACATCCCGACGGCCAAGAGCGAGTACCTGGCGATCGCCGAGGACGCACGATCCGAAGAGCTGCAGCAACTGTTTGGCAAAGCAACGCTCATCAAACTGAGGGACGACGCCAAGCAGGCATGGCAGCGGCTGTGCAAGACGCGGGACGCATTGAAGTCTGAGATCGACCACGCCGCGCGCCAGTGGAGCGCGCAGACCCCGAGCTACGAGCAATTTCTCGACGAAGCCGCCAAGATCCGCGCGCTGGACGCCGAGACAAGGGCCGCGCGGATCATGGGCCCGTTCCCCGGGGAGATTGAGCTCAAGCCACGCGCCAGGGCGACATTCAAGAAGCTGTCGGTCGAAGAAGAGGCCCAGGCGCGGCGCCTAGAGCTCAGCCGGGCCATCGCGGACCGTGACAAGGGGCTGGTGGACGAGACTGCCAGCGTTGCGGCCGCGGCGGCCACAGCGGCGTCGGAGGCGGAGGAAGTGGCAGCAAGTGCGGCCGTGGCAGCGGCTTTGGAGGCGCTCGTGGCCGCCGTGGCGGTGTCGGAGGAAGTGGACGGGGAGACCGCCGAGGCCACCACCAATGGACAAAAGAGCGATGAGGCAGTACTGCCTCCTGCGATTACCACAGTCACAGACGGTAGCGTTGTCTCCACCTCCAGTGGCAATGCCACCGTAGCCACCACAACAGAGCTGCCACCGGCCGAGAACGCCTCGTTCCGCCGCATCAAGTCGCTGCGTGTGTCGACCGAAGTGCTGCGCTTTCTGCAAAACGACTTTTGCAGCCCGCGGCGCACGAAGAGCAACACGACGCTGCCGATCTCCGAGATCCTGGGCACGACCACGACAAATGCAACAGCATCGTTCGGCGATGGCACTGCCACGGGTGTGGCACCACTGCCACAGCCACTGACGCCACGGAGGCGGCCGTCGCTCCCCAAGGCGGCGGACGACAAGGCCGAGCCCCCCATCGTCAGCAACCGGACCACCCCGCCTCGTATGGGTGGTGGCAGAGGTGGCAGTGCACCGCGCGCGAGTGTCACGCCGTCCGAGCCACCGAAACCCAAGTCCAAGGCACTGCTGGCGCTGCTCGAGAAGCAACAACAACAAAACGCCACTGAGCCGCCCATTGAGACAGCGGTGGGCGCCCGGTCACCCGCCGGCGTGAACCTTGATTTCCTCGGCGAGCTCACGCGCAAAGCTGCCACGAAACGCGACGCTACGGACGAGACATCGTCGCAGTCACGGCCTGTGATGGCCAAGGCGGCTGGGCAGCTCGACTTGTTCACCGAGCTCCAGAGTCGTGCCAGCCGGCACAACAAGACCATGGACGGCGACGGCGAGACACCGCCGACGCCACCGACGACAACACAAGTAGCAGCAGGAGACGCACCACCCAAGAAACTGAACTTTTTGGAGGAGCTCGCGCTGCGAGCGAAGACCAAAGCGCGCGACAGCGACGACGACGCGACCGCCGCTGTGGTGGCGCCGCCGCCGGCCCCACTACTGCCAGTGGCAGCAGCCACGCCACGTAACTTTCTAGACGAACTCAAGGCCAAGGCCCTGAAGAAACCGGCGTCCGCGTGAATGAATGGGACAACTGGTTTACTTGGGTCGGTTGTCGTCGTGTTTGGCGCCAGCGGGTGGCACTTTCTCGTTGTCTTTGGCCGCGTACTGGCGCAGCCGCGCCATGGTCTTGGCGTGGCGCTCGCGCTGCATGCGCTCCATGTCGTCGTGGCGCGTGGCCAGCACGGCCGCGAGCGCACGCTGGCGCGTGGCACGGTACTCGCGCCACTGCTGCTCCGTCCGGTCGGGGTTATGAGACGCTTCGTTCGAAGCGGATGCCACGAGCACGACGTTGGATCCTTCGACACGCACTGGGAGCTCCGTCAGCGCCTAACGTGACGAAAGGATACAAACAGGAAGATCTATCAGCCCTCTCCTCGCCCAGTACAGGGGGTCCAAAATGCAACAGCAACACAACGCACGCCGAGCTGTTTGTCGAAGCGCCCTCGGCGCGCAGCCGCGGGGCCCTGTAGGCAAATGCCCGTGGCTGTTATGTGTATATGTGTGCGGCGTCAGTCGTACGAGACGAAGGAAAGACCACAAAGAACAAGAAGGCGGAAGCGCTGTGCCATCCACATACGGACCTGGGTCAAAGTAGGCGCCGTGGGCTTTGCACTGCACAAAGCCGTCGCAGAAAAAGTCGCTGTCGTCCAGGTCGAGCTCCAGCAGCGCGTGCGGGCAGCTACGTGTGGATACGAAGCCGAGAGATGAGACATGACGACCGCTTGGCCAGCGCCTCTTAGCTCACCTGTTGACAAACGCGCGCGGCGCCTGGGCGTCCGCACAGTAGAACACAAAGCCCGTGCGCCCGCCGCGCGTCGCCGCCTTTGTCGTGCGTGGCGTCGGCGCTGCAGACGCTTCCGAACTCGCGTTTGCGGACGCCAACAGTGGGAACTTGATCGCGCTGCCCGCGCGCGTCGTGAGCTCCTCCAGCGAGCACAGCACGCGCCGCGGGGGCGCCGTCGAGAAACCGCGGACGCTACCAAGGCGGCGGAGCATGCTCGTGGTATTTCTATCGTCGATGCCACTGCTGTGGGATTGGATGAAAAGACTTGAAGACCTTGTTGATTGGTTGATAAAATACTTAAATACGAATTCTATGGTAGTGATTGGCTGAAAACACTTGGGGTCCTCTCTCTCTACGCCTTGCGGGCGGTCTGCAGCATGGGCGTTGGCACAGGCTCGTGGATCGAGATCTGCCGCGCAAAGGAAAAGTACGTCTCGACGTGGCGACGGTACTCCTGCACGGAGCGCTGCGCCGCCGTGCGTGGCAGCGCTTGGATCCACGCGGGCGGCGGCGGTGCCATGGCAGTGGCACCGGCTGCCACGGGCAGCGCCGACATGGACGCGCACTTGGGCACAGTGGTCGACGGTCCGCTCGACTTGGAGAAGTTGGCGCGGCCCGGTCGCGGTCGCGGCGCCGAGAGACTCGCGCGTGCGGACGGCTTGGCGCGCAGCGTCATGCTCGTGCGCGTCGTCGTCATGTTAGAGGCCGCCTGCGGGTCTTGACGAGCACGGGGCTTGAGCATGGCGCCCATGGACGCGCCGTGCGTCGACGCCGACGCGGCCGTGAGTGGCCGCTGGGACGTGTTCTTATTCGTGCGGTTCACGTGCGTGATGAGCTCGCAGAGCGGCGCGTCGAAGGCGTCCCACTGGCGCGCCGCGGCCGACGACGCGTTCCGCGATAGCCCAGGGATCTCGAAGAGGTACGCGGCCGCGGCGCCCATGAGCAGTTCATCGGACGTGGCGCCCAACACGAGCCGGTTGCCCGGGTACGTCAGGTACAGCAGCATGTGGTAAAAGCAGAAGCGGACGTCGCGGTTCCAGTGGAGGAAGAGCCGTTTGAACTCGCCGGCAAAGACTGCGATCAGTGACTCGCGCAGCGAAAAGGAGAACGCGTGGAAGTGCTTCATGAGGAAGAGCTCAGTGTTGCGCAGGATCTCAAAGTGGTCCGAGCGGAGCAGCTGCGAGAAGATCTGGAGCAGCACGGCGGCCGAGGCGCTACAATCGTCGGCAAAGTACGCCGGGAACTCGGTGAGGAGCTGGCTCAGGTACCGCAGGCAGAGCGTGACGTGGTACGACACGAGGGCGTTAGTGTTGTGGAGAATGGTCATCATCCAGTCGTGGATGAATGGCGGGTTGCACGCGAGCACACGCATGGTCTGCTGGAGGAAGAGCCCGACGGTCCAGTCGTCGGCGGTCGAGAGCGAGAACGACTGGCGCATCGCGAGGTCCACGCCGTCCGACTTGAGCGCCGCGCCTTCGCCCCGGCCGTCGGCGTCCTGCTTTTCCAGTTGGGAAAGCTCGGCTGCGCGCAGCTGCGCCACGAACACGCGCTCGGTCGTGGACAGCACGACCTCCTTGAGCACGGTCGCGCCGGGTAGGCACTTCCAGTCGATGCCTGCGCTGCCGCCGATGGCCATGAAGTGGTCGATGAGCTGCGCGAGCAGCACGCGCTGGAACTTGCCGTTGTCGTGCTCGATGGCGAGCGCGACGTGGCGCGCTTCGCGCGACCAGAAGCCGTCGCGGTGGTAGGGCGCCACGCCGCCGTGGCACTTGGAGTTGAGGCTCTGCGTCCAGCGGAAGAGCGAGACGTTGACCGCGTCCAGCAGCGTGACACTGCGGTCGCGCACGGAGGCTTGGGTCGTGGTCGTCGATCCGGTGCGTTGGCGCCGCAGCTCGCGCGCCTGGAGGCGGCAGCGGCGGCCGTTGGCGGTCTCGACGGACTTTTGGAAGCTCGCGAGCATCGCGTCGCGCAGCGCCGGCACGCGCACGTACGACACAGCGAGTAGCTGCAGGAGCAGCGCGCGGTCCGAGGTCGTGTCGCGCGAAGACACGTCCAAGCGGTCGCCCGAGGCCGCGTGCGCGTCCTGGAGGAGCCGCAACGTGGTCTGGTGGAGGTCGAGGTACTTTTTCATGAGCACGCAGAGCGGCGCATCACTGGTCTTGGACACGTCGCGCTTGGACGGCAGCGGCCGCGGCACCGATGGGCGCTTGCTGTTCACGTTCATGGCCGCCACCGAGGAGCTGCGTCGGGAGCGGCGCATCGACACACGCAGATCGTCGGGGCGGCAACTGCTACCGTCGTGGATGCTGCGCTTGCGCGCGCCAAAGTCGTTCTGGTGGACGTTGCACTCGCCGCGGCCAAGCGCCATGAGCGCCACGTCGAACTCGCGCAGTTGCATGAGCAGCGCCAGCAGGCGCCGCGCTGCCGTCTCGAGCCGCATCGAGTCGTCGGCGCTTGAGGCGGACGACGTCGAGCTGCACGAGCTCAGGCGTTCAGTGGGCGACGTGCCACTGGCCACGCCGCGCGAGAGGTCGAGGCACTGGAGCACGCACTCCCACACGGTCAGTAGCTGCTCGAGCGCGGCGTTGAGCGGCACGGTGCGCGTCGCGTGTTTTTGGTCATTGTCGAGCAGCTGCGCGACGCGGTCGAGCGCCTTGGCCGCGGCGGCGTGGCGGCGCGCCGTGGCCGAGGCCGATGGCGGCGAGGGGGACGCACGCAGCTTGGCGAGCAGCGAGACGTAGTCGACGAGGTGGCGCACGTGGCGCGTGAAGCCGCTGGGCAGGCGCGTGTGCTTGGGCGGCGAGCGGCCCGTCGCGGCCGCTAGCAAGAGGAGTGAGCTAGCGGTGGAGGAGGAAGAGGAGCAGGCCGCGCTGGTGTAGGAGGTGTCGTCGTCGTACGCAGAGGAGTCCGCGGGGGAGGACGCCGGGTCGTTGTCGTGGCCGCGGTGGAAGGCGCGGAAGAGCCGCGAGACGGCGGAGGAGAAGCCATTCGTCATGACGGCTTTCTCGGTCTGTCTCGCTGTATGCAGTCACTTGCCTTTGGTGGGGCAACGTGTGGTGTTGTGAGGGCAGGAGATGCAATCGAGAAATGAACCGAGGAGGAGGAGGAGAACAAGACCCACTGTGGGTGCGACCGTCGCTGAGGAGGGGTCGGTTGTGGATGTGGGTGACGTGTGACTCGAAGCAACCAACAGAAGATGCAATGGGGGCGGACCTTTGCACTGGGAGCGGATAAGGGGAAGGGGCTTCACTCGCTGCAGTTTGGTCAGCGAGGACGCTGGAGGAGACGCCCGAACCCTTTTGGGGCCTTGCCCCCAGTCCCTATGCTTGCACACGTCGCATTTCACTCTTCTTCCAACAGCACAATCAAACCACACATCCACAGTGCGGCAAAACCACGCACTAATGACGCCCGTTACTCACTTCTGCTGATGACGTCGGGTCAACCGCCCCCCGGCCCTTCTCAAACCCTCACAAGCAGCAACGCGTGGGTTCACAAATATGTTTAACACAGTACATATGGTTTCCATGAACTATTGGAATGTGATTTCAGTAGATGCTCCCTACATTAGGTGATTTTTCTGATCTGGAGAGGATATCAACTTGCCAGGAAAAGCAGCCAACTTGGCCCCCACCGCTTTCCAGGCTGGTGTGGTCTATTTCTGGGGGTCACATGGCTGCTGCGACCAGGCAACACTATATTGCCTGAAGCAAAGAAGCACATGGCACACGCTGTGCCAGGCTGATGACCGTCATGACTCCCTCGCGTCTTCACCATCCAGACAAATTGATCTGCCGACGGTAAATCACCAGCGACAGCAGCCGTCAAAGCAGCGCAGATGGCGAGTCCGACTCGTCTCGGGTTCTAAGGCATTGCCGTATTGCGACCACGTCCTCGCTCTCCCTCGCTTCTCGCTGGATATTCATAATAGTGCCAGATTTCCACTCGTCATGTGGCGCTGGTGAGCTTTCTCTCGACGCCGTTTCGGCGCCTGGAGAGTGCATTGGGGTGGGTTCATTCTCGGAGACAGCAGCAGACGGACAGCGCCACTTCCGCGCGGGTTCAAAGATCCTGCTGCGAATGATGGTCTCCTGCGCCCTGAAACCACTGGTGCCTGCTTGGCGAATCCAGTGCCAGCCACCGGCGTCCAGCGCAGTGTGGGTTCAACAGGAGACTAAAACAGGAGGGCGAGAATCTGGCGCTGGATACGTCCAGTGGGTGCAGCTACATAATATGTACCGGTATATTATACCGATTCATACATGAGATGATTCCTTGGTGCCGAAAGAGAAACCTCCGGCGCCGACCGTTGGTGACGTGCGATACGAGATTTCTACGGTACAGCTTCAGGAACTCTACCTAAACAAAACACTCTGCTGCCTGAAGAACTCAGCTGACTCTGTATTTGTGGTCAAGTGCAGAAAACATTCGGATGGACCCATGAATCCACGGGTCCGTCCGGACAAATGGATCATCTAGAGGTGTCTGTCTATCCACGCGTCCAGAATGACTTCCAGATCGCTCATTATGGCATCTGCAAGTATGAGACTATGAGTATGAGAATCTGGACTCTGGTGGGTGAACTCTGTAGCCACGCCACAGCGTGAACAGCCTTCTCGGAGAAGGCGAAGTTCTCCGTCGCATGGGCTGGCGGCGAGCGGGTGGCACTGGCCTCAAAACGAAGTCCGCAGCCAGCGCTCGAATTTTACGGTATTGGAGGATCGGGTGCCATGTCACGGTGTATAATAGCAGTCACACCGACACACATCCCACCCAAATTGGGTCCCAATGGGTGGCCCATGCACTGCTGTACCAGTGGCAGCCACGGTGGCCATGCCAGCGCACAGCGCGTCATGGCACCCATCTTTGGTCCAGCATGGCACCAGCGCGACATGACCTGCCAGGTCACCTGGCCTGGACCACATTCGGTGCACCTTCACCTTGTTCCGTCACACTCAGATTACAATGCCATCTTCTGTGAAATTTTTCCACCTTGTTTTGTCACAATGAGTTCCTTTGGTGTTTGTGTGACGCAAACGCTCTGTCGTGGACAGCTCCAAAGTGTGCGGTCCTCTATCCTTGGCGTTCGTGCGCCCCCATCGACCATATCTTCCTGCTCCCGCCGGACGCCCAGCGCTTCCCCAATTTCTCCATTCGTGATCATGGCCTCGCCGGACACTCGCCCCGCGGACGTGGGCATCCTCGCCATGGAGGTCTACTTCCCCAAGACCTACGTTGCGCAGCGCGACCTCGAGACCTTTGACGGCGTCTCCAGCGGCAAGTACACGCTCGGGCTGGGTCAGGACGCCCTGAGCTTCACGGGCGATCGCGAGGACGTCAACTCGATCGCGCTCACGGTGCTCACGCAGCTGCTGGAGAAGCACAATGTGCGCCCCGAGGAGATCGGCCGCCTCGAGGTCGGTACGGAAACGTTGGTGGACAAGAGCAAGTCGACCAAGACCGTGCTCATGCAGCTCTTCGAGGCCAGCGGCAACACGAGCGTCGAGGGCGTGACGACCGTCAACGCCTGCTTCGGCGCCACAGCCGCGCTTTTCAACTCGCTCGCGTGGGTCGAGAGCTCGGCCTGGGACGGCCGCTTCGCCGTAGTCGTGGCCTCCGACATTGCGATCTACGCCAAGGGCTCGGCGCGCCCCACGGGCGGCTGCGGCGCCGCGGCCATGCTTATTGGACCCAACGCACCGCTTGTGGTCGACGGCCGCACGCGCGCGACGTTCTCGTCGAATTTGTGGGACTTTTACAAGCCCGATCCGCTCGTCGAGTTCCCGACCGTGGACGGCAAGCTCTCGCAGACCTGCTACCTTCATGCGCTCGATAGCTGCTTCCAGCTCTTTTGCGAGAAGAACGAGCGCGTCCACAAAAAGGACAACTTTCGCCTCACGGACATGGACTTTGCCGTCTTCCACTCGCCGTACAACAAGCTCGTGCAGCGGTCGCTCCCGAGAGTGAGTTCCTGTGATCTATCGAGCAATTGCCAAGGGGTACTAACTTGCGTATTCCCTTGTTTTTAGCTCTTCTTCGTGGACAACCGTCGTCAGGCCAATGCTAATGCGCAGGACGCAACACTGAGCCGCTGGCGCGACGTGCCGCTTGACAAGACCTTCTTGGACCGCGACCTGGACCTCGCGTCCCGTGCGGCGTGCGCCGAGCTGTACGCGAAGATGACCAAGCCGTACCACTTGGCGTCCAAGCAGATCGGCAACGCGTACACGGCGTCGGTCTACATCAACTTGGCGGCGCTCGTGGCCGCACAGGGCGCCGCGCTGAGCGGCAAGCGCGTGCTGATGTTCTCATACGGATCGGGTTGCATGGCGAGCATGTTCGAGATCGTGGGCCGTGATGTCGCCGACAACGCGCGCTTCTCGCTCGAGACCATGCGTGAGCGCCTCCAGATCTTCGAGCGGCTCGAGCAGCGTACGGCCGTGAGCGCCGAAGAGTACGACGCGTTCATGGAGCAGCGCGCGCGTTTCCACGCCAAGCACTCGGTCACGCCCCAGCAGCCCGTGTCGATGCTCTTTGACGGTGCATACTACCTCGTGGCCATCGACGCACAGTTCCGACGCACGTACGCGCGCAAGACGCAGACGCAAGACGCGGCCGCCGTAGACTTGACCGCCGTTAAGGCGTCCAACGCCCCTGAATCCAGCTCTGCTTCCGCGTATGTCTCTGGTGTCAGTGCTCTCCTACCAGGTCGACAGCACCCACAACAGTCGCCGCTAGAGTCGCTGGACGCGTTGCTGCGTGGCGACAACTGCATCCAGCGGCTCAGCGACGAAGCCGTTGACGCCATGCTAGCACGCAACATTGTGCAACTCAAGCGCACCACGCCTGGCGCAACTGTCACGATCGAGAGGCACCGCGTAGTCTCGCGCGACGACAGCATCCAGGTCGCGGCGGTGGCACCAAGCGTCGACTTGAAGGCCGCACCGTACCATCTCCCCGCGTCAATGGTCGATGCCATGGACGAGCCGACGCAGTTGGCCGTCGCGGCGGGGCTCGATGCCATGCGTGACGCCGGACTTGTCCGTGGCAATGACACTGACCATGCCACGACGACGTCCAGTGGCGGCGGGGATGCCTGGCGGCTTCCAGCCGAGCTCGCCAAGACCACGGGCGTGATCTACGCAACCTCCTATCCGACCATGAACGCCACAGCAAACGAAGTCGCGCGCTTCCATCAGCACCGCGAAGCCTACGAGCTCGACCGCAAGCTGCTCTTCCGCGTGCTGGTGCTGGCGAACGCGCAACTCGCGCAGCTCACGGGCGCGAAAGGCCCCAACACGCAGATCAACGCCGCATGCGCCGGCATGACGCAAGCCATCGCGATGGCGCAGGACTGGCTGACGCTCAAGAGATGCGAGCGCGTCATCGTGGTCGCCAGCGACGTCGCGAGCAACGGTACGCTGATGCCGCTCATCGGCAGCGGCTTCCGCGTGCTCGGCGCGGCGTCGACGGCGCCCACACCCGACCAAGCGGCGCGTCCGTTTGACGCGGCACGCAACGGCATGGTCGTGGGCGCAGGCGCCGCGGCGCTTGTGGTCGAATCGTCCAAGCCGCATCTGCGGAAGCAGCCCGTGGTGCGGCTGCTGGCCACGCGGTACGCAAACTCGGCGTTCCATGGCGCGTCCATTGACGTCGACCACGTGACCCACGAGCTGTGCGCGCTGTTCCAAGAGATCGAGACCACGTACGGTATTACGCGTCCCCAATTTGTCGCGCACGGCGTGTACTATAGCCACGAGACGTTCACGAACGCTTCCCCCAAAGCGTCCTGTGCGTACGCCGAGGTCTGCGCTTTGCGTGGCGCGTTAGGGAACGATGCCTTGCTGGAGCAACTACTCATCGCCAACACCAAGGGCTTCACGGGCCACCCGATGGCTGTGTCCTTTGAAGACGTCGCGGCCGTCGAGGGCCTACGACGTGGCGTCGTGCCGCCCGTGGCCAACTTTGAGAACCATGACCAGCACTTGGGCGTGACGCTGCGGCTCGCGCGTGGCGGCGTCTACGCCCACAGGTACGCGCTGCGCTTCGCCGCCGGCTTTGGCTCGCAAGTCGCATTCACGTTCTACGCGCTCGAGTAATTTTCTCTCATTGACCAAAGCAAAAACAATATTCACATTACGATAGGTAGTAGTACTGAAAGCCGCCAGGTGCGTTGTCTCCCTAGTGCACGCTGACACCGACCACTAAAGGGCCGTCCCAAAAAAAAATCCCGCAGACGTGTGAACAGGGGCGCCCAGGACGCTGCCGGTCGATCGAGCGCCGTGTCCCTTTTCCCAGCACCGACATTACAATAACAGCAACCAAAAACAAAATAGCTCCCAAGACCAGCCAGCCAGCTTAGAATTCGACCGACACATTGCTGAGCGTTCGTTTGTCGCGCTTCTGGCCCGCGTATCCGTGCGAGGGCATCGGGGCTGGCGCCGCGTGGGTCGTCTTGTTGCCCGACACAGCGTTTCCCCAGACGTCGCGGTGGTCTTCGCTGCTGCTTAGGCTGTCCGAGACGCTGTCCCGGTCGTAGCCCTGCGGGCCGCTCATAAACAGGTCGCGGCTGCTGCCGTCGATTGTGGACGGACTGCCATAGTCGGTGGCGTACTTGGATCCGCCGGCGGCTGCACCGCCAGCGCCGTACTGCGCGTACTGGTTGCCACTTGCGTACTGGTTTCCGGACGCCGCGCCGTACTGGTTGCCACCGTACTGGTTGCCCGTGCTGGCACCTCCATACTGAGTGCCAGCACTCGCGCCATACTGGTTACCACCGTACTGCTGCTGCTTCGCGGGCACAGCGTTGTACTTGGCCGCCGCGCCGCCGTACAGGCCCGCGCCGCCGGCACCAGCGCCGGGCGACGTGGGCGCGCGCATCGGGTCGCTGTTGTTGTACGACGACGACGTCCCGACCGAGCTCGGGCCGGGCGCTGCCGCGCGCGCCGTGGGCTTGGGCGGGTTGAACCGGAACTCGTCGTCGTCCGAGTCGTCGTCGTCGTCGCGGCGGCGCTTCCAGATGAGAAACGCGAGCACGGCGATCACGACGACCGCGCCACCAATAATCCCTAGAATCAGCGGCATCTTGCTGCTACTGGATGAATCGTCTTTGTTGGACTGGTTGTTGGACGGCGCCGATGTGCTCAGCGGCGCCGTGGTCTCAGTTTCCTCTGGCGTCGGCGTCGGTGTGGGCGTCGGCGTCGGTGTGGGCTTCAGTGTGGGCTTAGGCGTCGTCGTCGGCTTCGTCGTCGGCTTCTTGGTCGTCACCGCCGGCGTGTCGGCACTCGAGGAGCCTTCCTCCTCCTCGTCATCGTCCCCGCTGGAATCGGGCTTCTTCGTCGTCGGCTTGGGTTTGGTCGTGGGCTTCGCTGTCGTGGGCTCGGGCGTCGTGGAGGACCCAGATCCCGATGCCGATCCGCTGCTCGAGGTGCTCACGGCTATCATACGAAAGGAGACAGGGGGAAATTAGACGCCTGTGCGCAACCACAAAAGCACGGAGGGGCGGACGTACGCAGGCAGTAGGTCGTTTCCTCGGGGCACTTGCCGTCGAGCCCGCGGTAGTAGCACGAGTACGATCCGCTATAGGCGATGCACGGCGGGCAGAGGATCTTGGACGGGTCGCACTTCTTGTTGCCGCCGTTGATGAAGCACGACTTGTAGGCTGTGCAGATGGCGTCGGCCGCCAAGGCGTCGTGTACTATAGGGGGCGAAGGTTAGTCTCCGCAGGCACACGCACAGAGAGAACCAATGTTAATAGACGCACCGAGCGAGGCCGTGGCCATGGCCGCGAGCGAGAGCGTCAGGAGCGAGCGACGCATGCTTGAGCGTGAGGTCGATGGACGAATGATGAGGGAAAGAACCCCTTCAATGGAGACGCGATGGACGCCAAGGGCCAAAGGGACGGATGGGAAACCCGAACAACAACCAGAGCCCAACGTTCACCCAGCGCACACACAGCGGACGCCAACAAAACTGGACGAAAGAGGGAAGCCACGAGGGATCGGGGTGCTCCCCAAACCCCTGCCCGTGTCACTGGCGGTGACTGTCAGTCCGCGCCATGGAACTGGCCCCTGGCCTTCTCCGTTCGTTGGGTTTGGCCGTCAAGAACTGGAGAACCCAGCTGGTGCGACAACCCGACGATTTCAGGCACAAAACTCACAAACTGTGTGGCCCGCTGGCTGATTCGCCGAAAAGAAGTTAGGGAAGCAGCTCGTAAGGGGTAGGTGTCAAGATTTGTCCAAGTTCCACAGGTCCAGCTGGTCCTGTACCCACTCTTCCACGGAACCAAATCAAGGTTGTACGACACGAATATCGTCATAAGACGATCATAAAAATGCACAATTAACCATGGGACAGTACATTCAGGAGGAGTGGGAACAAGATAACTGAGATCTCTCCAAGGCCAATGATCCTCAATGGCCAGGTCGTGCGAGACCGACCAGGCCGACTTCCATGTCTTCGTCGGCCACGAGAATCGCACCAGAAGGTAATTTGTCGCCAGAGCGCATCTGCTCGCGCACGAGATCGATCCGCTGCGGGCAAAACCGACGCCTGTACGCCGCGTGCGCCA